>JAJLUL010000086.1:0-52829 GCA_030564325.1 Blastobotrys capitulatus | reverse complement strand
AAATTTTTCAATGTACAGGTTATGGTGATTGTAAAATGACTTTTACAAGATCTGAACATTTAGCACGTCATATTAGAAAACATACTGGTGAAAGACCTTTTAGATGTCATTGTAATAGAACATTTTCAAGATTAGATAATTTACGACAACACATTCAAACTGTTCATGCTAATGAACATCATATTTTGCATGCTCCTCCTCCACCTCCTTTACCTCATTCAAATAAAGTACCAATACAACATGAACAATATAGTAATAATAATAATACAACAAGTACAAATCATCAATGGAATGAAAGAAAACAAAATAATAGACCAACTCCTTTAAATTTACAAGAATCAGCATATACTACTAATAACAATCAACAACAAACACAAATGTTTAATTTACCTTCACCACAACAACAATACCACCAACAACAGCAACAACAACAACAACAATACTATCCTCAACAACCATATCTCCGCCATAATCAATATAATTCTCATGAACAATTACCAACAATGCGACAACAATATCAATATCCATCAACACCTAACAATAATAGTACTAACAATAATTATGATTACTATTACAACCAATATAGACAACCAACACATCATTATTCATCGCCAAGTTTAGATTATAATAACAATAGATCAACAATGTCAAGTACATCATCGAAACATTTATCAACATCATCATCAATTACAACTCCAATTTCAAGTATTGCACCAACAACAAAAACTTCATCATGGTTATCAAATGTTTTGTGTGATCCTCAAGAAGGTGATGAAGATAGACCACATACTTGGGGTCCTACTTCAAATAGATATAGTACACCAAGTTATGAAGATCATTATAATAATGGAGATAGAAATTCTTTATCACAATTAGTTCGAATTACTGAAGATGCTCATATCTCAACACCACCATCATCGAATGCTTCATTAACTCCAACACCATCTAATCATGAAAACACTAATAATAATGCATTACCATCATTAAGCTCACTATTTAATGAAAATAGACCACAATTATCAACTCAACGATCATATTCTAAAAATTTAGTATTACCAAGACCTGATAGTTATCCTCCAAAACAATATACTTTACCAATGGCTGATACAAGACCTCCAACTTTACAACCTGTTGGTCAACAACAACAATCATCTCAATCTTCTTCTAATAAATCCTCTGGTAGGATGAATAAACCATTACCTCCCTTGCCGGTCGAGGCCCAGGAAACTTCTACAACTAATTCTAATTCTAATTCTACTAATTTTAATAACAATAATGGTAATAATAAAGAAGAAGGTGGAATGGATGCATTGATTAAAGCAGCAGGTGTTTAGACTTTTTTTTTAAAATGAACAAAAAAAAAAAAATGGACATAGTTTATTATATACATTTGCAAATTTTTGTTATATACGATATCCTATTTACTGTTTTTTCTTTTATTATGTTTATTATTTTTTGTTCAATTTTTTATATAAAAAAAAAAAAAACCAAATATTTATTTATAATCAAAAAAAAAAATTTAATGAATTTTTCTTTCAAGTATCATACCAGGTAGACCAATTTGTTAATGTAGATTAATTGGGCAGGTTGGAAGTGAAAATGGGAGAGGGGCAATTAATTAGGGTAAATTTATTATATCAAGTGACGAAAAAAAAAATTTATGTTCCTGAATTTTTATAATTTTAAGATCTTTTTTTTAACTTATAATTAGAGAAAAAAAAAAAAGGGGTACAAAAAATTTTTTAAGATATAAAACCGGGTCGGGAATTTTTTTTTTTACAGTTAGTTTTTGCATACTGTGCATGCATGTATTCATGTTTTGCGCGAGAGACCTTTTTTGACGTTGCAATTTTTAGTGATGATCACTAATAGGACGACTCTTCTATAGTAACTTGAGCATCAATTTCAAAAATGAAGAATTGATCAATTGGCTCTATTAATTGGATAGAGAGATTTGTGGTATATGTTTTAGTGTTTTTATATGGGATAATTAATTGATGATTATAAGTCAAATTTGTTATTATAAGAAAAAATAAAAATAAAAAAAAAAAAAAAAATAATGACTATAATTAGGGGGAGGAAATGAAAGATAAAAAAGACCCAGTAATATCAGCATATTCTATTCACGATATTTTTTTTTTAATTAAATGTATATAGAACAATTTATTTGACAAGTTTTTTAATATATATATATTTATTAAACAGATCGCGATATATCTTTTCTTTTTAATGGGACTTTTTGTATACTAATTATAGTATTATATATCATGGTGCTTATCTTATGAAAAATTCCCTTCTAATTAACTATATCCAATTCCTACGAGTATCATGGCAGGTATACATATAAGCTTGTAACTAGCGTTGTACTGCGTTATTCGTTTAACACTATATATTTGATCTGCTATAAAAGTGAATAAAACACGTTGCATGTCTTTAACATGTGGACCAGTAATACTTTTCTTTTAGATGTCTAATTATAACATTCTTAGCTCACACTGTATTTTACTCTTGAAAATATGCTTTAGGCTTAGTATAAGCTCAAAATTCTTTTATTTTAATGTATACAGTATACTAAGTTACTCCAACGTTATACCAAGGTATATATCTGGTATACATGGTAGGCTGAGGACTAGGTATACGTATAAGCATGAGAACATTTCATGCATGAATCATGAAATTTTTTTTATGACTTTGCATATCGATAATTGAGTTGTTCTAATTACTGGTACCATAGCTACGCTGGGGAACTATATCTGATAATAATATCTAAGTATTGAAATGAGGGTTAGTTTCCTAGAATGGAACTTACCGAGAGAATAGAAGAACAGAAGATAAAGAGAAGAAGAAAAAAAGGAGGGGGAACGAATATCAGATATATATATATTTCGATCAAATTTCTAATATCAATTTCAATTATAATGGATTAATTATCATTGTGGAAAATATTAATATTATCCTGAAATTTAAGTGTTAACGTTGTCCGAAATTAAATGTGAACTAAGCTGATATCTTAAATCTGTGCAGTATCTATTGCACTATATATATGTTGTTACGATAGCATCGATAAACTGTATATAATTGCAACATCTATAGGAAATTTTTTTTTACAGATTAATATTAATTGCAATGATTAGAATATTTTAATATCGTAATTAATGATTAATTAATATGATAGGTGATCAATATGATGTTGGTAATATCCTTTAAATATTTGAAATTAAAACTACATATGCACGGCTTAATTAAAAATGATCGATTATAATATTATAATTATAATTGATATCATATGAAAAGGTACAGACAATTGAGTTGCTCAAGGTTACCGACTGGTGGCCATCAGCCTAGATAGATACATATGTGTATACAGATGGTATACCATGGTACGTGATACAAATCCAAATGATATAGATAGATCTATATCAATTTAAATGATAATTAATATTGGCTGGGCCCTTCGAACCAGATCTATATATCGATAATTATACCTGGGTGCTCGATATAAAATATATGCCTAAATTTCAATTTATTAATTTAAATTTGATCCTTATATTTTTTTGATATCCTCGCATATAGACAAGCTTTAGAAGATTAATTATAAGGGACTAGTTTGATCGAAATTAGCTATATAGATACACTGCAAATTATAATTATAATGATAGTTAATATATCATATTTGAAGTATATACTGTACTGTATATATACAGCTAGGCTGCCATCTATTGGTAACAATTGCAATTGCTGAAAATATTAGGAATTATATTAGCAATAGAAAAATCCTCAAAAATTATAAATTGCAATAACAAAAACAGGAACAACCTAGTCTATGCCACTCGTTTATATTTTGGTTGTTTTGAATCTGATTAAGAAATACAAAACACGGTCGTTTACATTTTTGTTCATAAAATTTTCTGGAAAGGTTTACAAATTCTCAAATTGGTTCATTTTTATTTATTGTTTGATGGTTGAAAAAATCTTCTGGTGTTTTTGATCAGATTCTTTTTTTAACGGTTTCGAAATTATGTTCCGAAGTTCCGAACAGATGTGCACGCGCGCCCGCGTTTTCTATTTTATTTTGGTTCCTTAAAATAATTTCATAAAATAAAAAATTATAAGACCGTTTTTGTTTCAGAATTTTTTTGATGATCTTCTTTTTTAACACTCAAACTGAGATTGAAGCCTGAAGGTGAAAAATGTACAGTGGAATTCTTTAAGCTTGTGCATTGAGCTAACTACAGCTTGACGTTAAACTAGCGTGTGCGTGTGTGCCTGGGGGTATTGGCGTGGATCAGTATCTGATCTAGGATAGGCATTGATGGCAGTCTTGAGGACCGGCCCGTGGTGGTTTTAAGCGTGTCTAGGGGTAAAAAGATTAAGCTACAAGGTGGAGGTGGGTAAGTGAGCTTAGAGGTCTACTGTAGATGTATCTGGATCCTTATATGTTTTCTAGGCCAGATCGTTGATTTAACTATATTCTGCTAGGCTTGAAATATGGTGTAATCGAGGTAGAACAATTGAGAGTTGTAATCATGTTGAAATGTTTTTTTTTTTAAATTGGATCTATAGACATAGGTTGTTGACAGTTCCACTGTTTAATTCTTTCCTTGAAATTTACTGGTGCGGTATATGTAGCCGAATATACATAATTGATAATATTGTAACTAATATAATCAGGAACCAAGGTTAACTAATTATTTGGGTAGCTTAAAATATATTAAATTTGGGTATACATACACTGTAGAATTTAGTTAACTATTAATTAATTATATACATGTATATAGTTGCTGCTTGGGTTATTTCTCGAGATGTTGAATATATATAAAATAAATTTCAGATCTGATCTAAATAATATCTGATATCAGTTTATACTGGTATACAGTATACCACTGTACCATGGTAGAATTTATATATAACCATTAATTGGATAGATCTGTTTGGATTTGCATATGTTTCAAGAATTTAAGCAAACAAGTTATGAGCCCCCCTTTTTTTTTCTCTCTGTATCCCAAATTTCGAGTTGTGGACTGTATATAATTATAAGTACCGGATCATTGTAAGCAACAGATTATATATATATATACAGTAGGTATAACTATAATGTATAATATTATTTTTATGTATATCTTGTAACACTACAGTATTAATCAGCATGATTGCTATATTATCAAGATATACAGTAGAGTTATCAACAGAATCAGGATTCAGATATTTTATTATAAACTATGCCCATTAAATTTATAACATGCTATCATGGATACTTGTTTATATGTTAGAGCTATGATAGTACATTTAAAGAAGCTCTGTTACTGATGAATGCAGGTAAACTATAAATAACTCTCTATCAACACACACGCACAAAGTGCACAATAGCAGGTGTAAAAATTCTCCATCTCTTAATTACCAATTATGTGTGGGTCCCTCTTTTTTTTACTATCATAAAACACTTTATTACATATATAATTACCTGGTACACAATGTACCTGGTATGTGCACTTTAAAATAATAGGTAAATTTTATAAAGAAATAAATTTATGTTCCTGTCCTGAATAAGAAAATAGATAAATAAATAAAAAATGTCAAAACGTTTTTTTTTTTTGTTCTCCTTTAAATAATTTTATAGCCCACTGGCTGCTGCCCCATGAATTTTTGCAGATTTGCAGCTGCCGTCCGTCCTAGGCTTTCCTACAAGATTTGTGGGCCGTGTGGGGCTGGCTATCCTGGTATCCCTAGGCTCAAATGAATAGTTATAGGCTAGGCTAGACTTTGGCGATTTAATTTGGTAGGCCTACCATGGTAGGAGAAGGGCAATGTTTTTATTTTTTGGGACCCTCTTCATTGAAGATCCATGATTGTTGATTATTATCAATAATTATCAAAGTACAAAAAGAAAGTCTTTTTTATAAGATAAGAGAATTTTTTTCATTGTGAAGTTTTAATTTTCGAGTACTTGTGAA
Organism: Blastobotrys capitulatus; assembly: GCA_030564325.1. Lineage (NCBI taxonomy): Eukaryota > Fungi > Ascomycota > Dipodascomycetes > Dipodascales > Trichomonascaceae > Blastobotrys > Blastobotrys capitulatus. The sequence continues at coordinate 46,878 of JAJLUL010000086.1, read as the reverse complement.
TTAATTTATTAGCGTATAGGTTTGTTCCTGTAACTTGCAGCTCTTATATATAATTATAAGAATATTTAAAAATATATATTTTTAATAAAATTGTAGCTATGTATGTAAATCACCAACCTGTGTATATGGACGTTGTATATATATCGGTTAATTTAGTGTTCTAAGCAGATGTTGTATAAAGGAATCTACTATAACAATTTTAAATAGCAAAATCTGGAGTGTTCCATAGCTATCTATAAGTTACATTGGTGATCTGAAATAGAGGGCTGTAAAACTTACAACCATGGACGTGTGCATATGTATACTAGTGCTGTATATATGAGATTAATTACAAATGTAAAAGTTGAGAATGGAAGCTAGTAAAACGCTTAGTTTTTACAAATTGGGCTTTACTGCTATGTATAAAATACATGTACATGTATAAGGACGCGTGCAATTGATCACATTTAGTTAGATAATTATTGCCATGGTGAAATTATATATATCATATTTTTTTGTGGCAATCTTGCTTAGATATATTATAAGGTTTTTTTAATTTACATGTATCTTTAAGATCGATTCTGAAGATCTGATCTTTGATCAGATTTTTGTTTCTTTTTGTTTGACGCCGCACATATTGGGCCAGTTTATTGATATTTAACAACATTCGGATTACTGTAAATTATCTCAGCCTATCACGCTGGGAACCAGTGGCTGATACAATTGTTAACTGGATTGCCAATCGCAGTCAACTGCCATAGTAAATTATAATTGCTTGATACTGTATATATTATAAATGCTGTCAAGTCCATAGAACCAGACCCCTTTTAAGTAAAAGTGGATCCCTGCAGTACATGTATATAAACATCCTGATGTATATACAGATCGTCGACAGAAATGTATCTGATATCACAATATTGATATGGCTTTGTAACGAGGATGATGGTTTTAAATACCCAGGATCAGTAAAGATATTAAAATTAAATTAAGCAATTCAACACAATCAACATAGTTTGGAGGTCTCACTGGACTCTAGAATGGAATAGTGCTGCGAGCTCCTAGGGTAACTCCCACCTGCTCTATCTAGAAGCATTAGTTTTGGATTTGGTAGACTTATTTACCGGCCATGAAAGGGTTTCAATTCAATCCTTATATACAGCATATGACATGTACTGTACGTTGTACGCGTATACAATATGTCTCAAACTGACACCCCAGCCCATGAGGTGGTCTCTGACTCTGTATCCGGTATGTAATAATTGTAATTAGTTAAAACATTTACTACACACTGATTTTATGAACTTACAATGTACAGTATACAGAGTCATAACTTGATATCAATTATTATTTATTTCAAACAATTTAGAGCATAGTTTGAATTTAATATTCACAATGGCATTGGCAGTAACGCTGTTTAAACAATTATTCACAGTCAGAGCCCAATTTATTTTCCAAGAACCATGTATGCAAATTAATATATATAGAACATCATAATAATATCTAGTAAAATTAAAAATAAATTAAACATCTGAAATTGGCCATACTTTTTAATTGTGCCACGACTGAGTTATATTCTTAATAACTATCAAAATAGCTTCATGACAATGATATATACTGTATATATATAGTCTGTATACATATAGTCAGAGTCATCGGAAAAAATTAATTGTTGCTATAGCTTGAGCATAATTTCCGATACATTAAAAATTTTATATTCTTCTTAAACCTGTTTGATACTTGCTACAAGTGCAATTTAATATTAGAATCTAGTAGTTTATTTGAATAGAGATAGGTATTTTCTTAATATTTACTACTATTATAATATACATCTGTTCAATCTAAGGTCGAAGTTATCGGAAAAAGTTACTGCTGCCTGAGCATAATTTCCGATACACTAAAATTATTGAAGTGATATATACTGTATATCTATCGGATTTTAATTGAGCCAATATTTTACCTAATAGAGATACCAAAAACTATTTTACTATCGCTAGTTGGCTTAACTTATGGATTTAAATGCTATTCCTTCATAATTTATTGATCGGAAATGATGTGTCATTCATAGTTGTAAGGTCATCGGAAATTATACAAGAATGAGCTAGCACATTATCGGAAACGCTAGCTTTTAAAATACAATACTCGAATGTATATAATTTACTATAGCAAAAGAGAAAAAAAATTCAACATCATTTATTTAATAAATTTAATTTGCTTAAAAATATCATTTTTTTTTAAACTAAGGTTGATGAGCTAAAGTTTATAGCCAAAGCTATCGGAAAAAAGTTACACTTGCAATGGTAACTTGATCACGACTATTTAAGAAAACAACTTTTTCAATTTAAATCAAATCAGTTATCAAACAAATAATTCCAACTGATTTGATTATAAAATAATGGGTAATAATATGGAATTTTGGAAAGTTTGTGAAGGGATCAGATGTTTTCCGATATTTTTCATAATGACATTACAATACATGTAATCAAACCCATCGGAAAAGAATTATAACTAGTAGCTATAGATATATCTAATTTGAAGTGCCTAGATGCTTTCGATCCCCTGTGCTTTTAAAATTTAGTATAGTTATCTTGAAAATCTTTCACCACTGAAATTATATAGATACTAATTAATTAAACTCATCGGAAAATTATAATATAGGCAGACGATTTTTATAATGAATTGTGAAGAATACGGAAATCCATAGATTTATAAAGTACTGTTCAAGGAAACTAACTAAAGTTAACTTTCCCTATTATAATAGACATCATGTACCTGAGTTGTAATTATAAATATATATATAGATACAAATTTTGATCACTAGGCAATTGTTAGCATTTTTAACTCGATTAATATTGGTCAATCGCGATTGAGATCTCCAGTCGTTTTAGACGCCACACGAACACGAACTCAGTTCTAAATTATTCCGATAAAATAATTAAACCAGCATGATAAGTATCGATCTTTGAGTGATCAATACCTAATACAACATTAAACCAAACCAACCTTACCTACATGTAAACAATGTCAACGTTAATTATAACTAGAATTCAACTGTGCAGTGTTGGCTAAGGTATATTAGCATGTGCAAACTACATGTGGCGGCGTGAAACATAATATAACATTCAGTGCACATGGGTATCTGATACCATGTATATCATGGCCACCAGTTATAACGTTACAGTAATTGATAGCAAGCCCTAGTGATCAAGGATAATATATTATACATGTATGTATATAAAATATAATATATAATATACTTTATATATGGCTGAAATATGACTAGTAATATATACAGTATATGCATGTATAATGCTTATAAAAAAGTATACAACTCATCATATATCGTCTATATAATAACTCAATTGTACAGGTAAATTGTATACTGCAGACTATATATAGTTTATAATATATAAATAAGATATTACTAGACCAATGGTGATTATAAAAGTAAACTGTGAATTAATGCTAATTAATAGTTTTAGAACTGTTGGGTTGTTGAAGTTACAAAAGCATGAATAATTTTACCCCATTAATATTAAATAAAATCCAGCCACCAACAAAATAAGATTTCTTACCATCAATCAGGTACCGTTATTTTAAAATTTGATATGACAAATTCAGATCCATGATTCCCCATAATTACGGTATTATTAGATCGAGGAAAAAAAAGCCGTTACGATTTAATAATAATATGAATCATTGATGAATCTGCCCTAACACAGCGCTTGAAGTATCATATTTTACGAGTTTTTTTTTTTTTTGATGATGCTCCATTCTTAATCTTTAATTAAATGTATCCCTTGAATCAAATCCCTTTTGATGGTTTACGCTGAAGGTACCATTACTAAGCCGATTTCAGTGCCTGAGTTGCATTCAAGGTTGTTAAAATCACCTCTAATAGTATTACCCTGGGTTATACACAGGGCTGGTGAATTAATTCTTTATGTTAGATTAATGTTTAATTCCACTGTCACAGTGATACGCCGGTATGATCTATTAATTAAATTTGATAAATTATATATACTAATATGATGCATGGTAAACTCAACCGGTGGCCATGAAATATTAATCCTTGAGCACATGTTGCAAGATTCACGGTACTAATTATAAATATATAGTTACACTGAGCTTAGTGAAGGTGTACACGTAAATTTGGACAGGTCTGTAACTTAGTAACAAATTATCATACATTAATTAATTTACTTGTACCAGGTAGTGTATCAGTAGTATCTGATACCACAGTCATTTACAGTAGTGTGTTGGACTTAAAGTATACTATAGTTCATACAATGTACCTTTTAAACCTGTGATCCAATAACTCCGATTAAAATAAACTAGTACTGTAAGTAATGTAACTTTTTTTTTCGAGCCGTTATTTTTCATAGCAACTTTGGTATATTATGAAAAGAACACGCTTATAATACAATGTAGTTTGAAAAAAAAAAAGAAACCCCGGGGAAATGGTTGGCTACCGATCTATAAGTTAAACCTGAAATAAATTTATAATTAGGTTGAAATAATTTTTAAGCTTAAATCATTTAATGTTTTACTAGTTAACTTATTCAATAAAAAAGTGGGGGAACTATTATATCATTACTAGCCATAACTACATGTACTATAGTAAACTCATATGATATCCAAAAGCAATGTAGACCAGTGCTCAATTGCAATTAATGCATTAGTTATACATGAACACATATAATGTAGATGGGAAATTATTCATTGTCATGCATATATCAGTGGATTGTATCACGATTGCAATCATGATTTTATCTGGATTGTGGTGTATAATATATTCTTCATGGGTTCGAACTAAACCATGGTATGTACTTGTACATATATACTATTATAATTAAAAATGATCTCACATTAATTACAATAATCTATATACACATTGTCAAAGCTACAATTAATCTAAGCACATAGTGTGTTTTAAAATATTCAATTTCATCATCATAAATTCAAGAATAACTATCACCAGATGATTACTTTCAAACGTTAGTACCACCTACTCTAATGTGCACTACCACAATGTAAAATCGATCGAAGAGAAAAAATCGATAAATACTGTAAATTAAAAAGGATCTCAATCTTTTTCTTTGTTTATTATTATCTTTCTTCATTTTATCTATAAATCATAAACAAAATCACTCTTTAATTTATTAAATTGATCACGAATTATACCTGGTAGATTTAAACAAAAAGATGTCTAATGCATATCCATAATTATAAGCCAATAGGATAGATAATGCATTAGAAAAGCATATCGGATCTTTGAAAACCACACGTTGTGCGGCGGAATTCAAATTATAGATATCCGAGTTATGAATTTAGTACCGCTTAAGATCTAAAAATAAAGGGCGGCTTAATTATTGAGCGGCTCATAGATATACATGTATGTAATTTACAAAAAATGAGGGGCTTTTTTAAAGAATGACACAATCTTTTAAATATTGATACAACAGTGACAAACTTCTAATTTGGTTAAAATTCCACAAATCAAACAAAAAAGTAAAAAAAAAAAAACAAAAAACCTGCGCACGCACCCCAACTGAGTTAAAATAGAAAAAAATAGAAAGAGGGGTACAACAGCTTGACAAAAAAATAAAAAGGGCGTAATAACTATAAACTCCCAACGTCGCTTCTCCGATCGTTTGTAGTAAGTCGTGCGCACGCCTCTTGAATTTAGTTTTTAACTCATGCCTGAGTTGCAAAGATTGATTAAGTAAGCCGACGTCCGATACCGATTTCCCCGATCCGATTGATTTCAGTTGGGAGTTTTTTTTTTCGTTTCTTTTTTTTATCTCTTTTTTTACAAGCTTTAAGAAATTATTATAATATATAAATAACGAGATGGTTGCCCAACAACAATTTTTTTTTTTTTTTTTTTTTTTTTTTAAGCTTTTTTTTCCTTTCTATAATTTTTTTTTTTCTTTTTATTGTTAAATATTATACCATTTTTTTTAAACGACGACAAAACAATACAACCATCAAAAATACTATAACACTTTTTTTTTTACAACCATTAAAAAAATAACTAACATACACAATACAAAAGAACAAAAATGAACAACTATTATTATTCTCATCATAGTCCAACAAATTCAACTGCATATGTTCGTACTAATTCAAATAGTACTACAGCAAGTAGTACTACCAGCTCACAAGCTGGGTCATTTTCAAGACCTAGTTCAGTATCACCCCAATTTACAAATGCATATACAACAACATTTTATCCATCAATTTTAAAATCAAGATTCTTAGCTAGTAGAGGATTTGATATTGAAGATGATATGGAATTTTGTCCTGCTCTACAATCTGATCGGGACTCTTTACATGATGATTCTTCAAGTTTAGCAAGTAATAGTAGCTTTGATTCTTCATCATATTTGCATACACCAGATTCTTCACCAACTTTTTCTCATTCAGGATTATACTCTGCAAATAATCATGGTAATAGTAATGAACCATCATCTGTTTCACCACATCCAAGAGTTCGAAAAGTTATTGAAATTGTTAATCCAGCAACTGGATTAAAAGTTTCTTCACCTTCTAAAATGAAATAGATTATAAACTTGGATGAAATGAAAGAAAAAAAAAGGTGCATTTTATTATTATTATTTTTTATTATTAACTTATTTATGATTATGAAGAGAAAAGAGAGATACCACTATTTTTTATTATTAACTATTTATTATTTTTAGACACCTTTGTTAAAATAAACAAGTTCTATATGATTATTTTGAAGAAGTTGGTTTGGATGAAGGTTTTAATTATTATTATTATTATTTATTTTATTTAAAAAAAGAAAAAGATTTTTGTGTATATTTTTTTAATTAAAAACATATTCTTTATTATATTATCTACTGTAATCTTTCTGATTCAATTTTTTTTTGAAGATTGTAGATAGGGGGGTGAGTTGATGTACAGCACTGTAGATAGATAATCAGTCTCATCTTGTTTTTTTGTAGATTATAACCTATGGTGATAAGTTTTTTTAAGCCTTACTTAGCTAAGCTAAGCTAGCTATGGGATGATGGATGCATTGTAAAAAAAAAAAAAAAGACAACTTTGGAGACATTTTTTTTCTTCCATTTGGTTGCCCTATTCAGAGTATTTTAAATTGAGTTTGGCGTAAAGCTGTCTATCAGTGCTTAAAGAAAGATTCATAGTAACGTAGCTAGGTACAATTGTAACGTATACATTAAATTAAACTACCAGTGGTTGTAAGACTTTAAAATGGAAAATATAGGATGGATCATAAGTGGATCGATGTACCACTGGTACACTTAAGCACAAAATAAATCGTCAGTGCACAAAGTTTTTTTAAGAAACCAAATATCCATATTTTAACGTTCCTCTTAGTAACAGTTTGCACACTTTTGGGCATGACACTACTACTATTGATGATATATTAAGTTAAAGAAATGATTTCACTTGCTGTACAAGTACACTGTACAATATCCACTATAAATCAGGAGAAACAATTTAAATATCAATAATATTTCAAATTATTGAAAAAATAAAAAGTACAAAGCTTAATTAATTATTAGCATTGCATTAAAAATTCAATAATTTTTCAGTATTTTTCTAATTTGTTTACGGTTCCTTTATAATTTTTGATCATGCCTTAATTAAAATGAAGCTTCAAGCACTAGTTCAGGGCATTATAATTAAGTGGTAACTATAACCACTATCGAGTATCAGATACAGTGTATTTAACTTAGGCAAGCTGCCCAATTGCTAAATTGAAGCACAGGCTGCACACAATTGATCAACAGTACTAAAAAAAAAAAAAAGCGACTAATAAATCTTTCATTTACCGGTAATATTTTAAATCCTGCATGATATGTAGGATCTAATTTTAAATTAAAAATACCACGGTACGGTTTTGAATCGGATTGGGGTTCAAAAATAAATTACAATACTGTAATCTGATCTTTAAATATTTAATTCATACCTGAGGAGTACACTGTAGGGACATCTCTCTTAAAATTGGCCTAAGCTGGAACGATGTTGTACTGCTTTCCTGGCTGAGAATTAATTACATCCAGATACTTGAACGTTTTGATATACATCTATCACTGATACAGCTACTGTAGCAATTGTAGCAAACAATTGATTAATACAATTTACATCCAGGATGTTAAATTAATATTATATCTAATGTCCATAGTCTCAATATATACAGGTATATATCTGTACGAATGTCGTAGTTACATGGTATTAAAGGCTTTACAAAGCTGGATTAATGTAAAACCCGTTTAATAACAAAACTAGACTATAGTAGCTATAATTAATGTACATGTAGGTTTATCTGGATATTCGTGGCGCTGCTTAGGATGGGTTCAAGGTTATACAGTACGTACTACCATAATCCAGATGGATATCTGGTACAGTACCGTAATATATATTTTCATTTACACTGTTAGAAAAAAATCTTAATTACAGTAATCAATTGTGGTTTACTGTACAGTAACTGAGTAAATTCAATTCACGATCAGGATCGATCGAAATATTTGGAATATTGATCATCGATTGATCTGATAAAGCCTAGGAATTAAGGGGTAAAAAATATATATTATAAAAAAAAAAATCTTATTACCCATCTTAGCTTACAGTAATATTTCATATGTCGTGCCGAAGTAACTGTCTAAACTGTACAAACCTGAGCTGAAAAAAAAAGCACCTGATGGTCGACTTCACTTATACAGTGGTAGCCCAAGCCGATACTTCTGTAATTAATTTTTTGAAACCAATAAACTTTTTAGGTTTCAGAAACCGGTGTGTAAATTTATCACTGCCAGGCAAAAGAACAAAGAAAATTAATTTTAAAGTGTTCGAACTTGTACGAAAATTGATGTTAAAGTGGTACCAAAGGCAAAGGTACCTACCAAGTTCTTAAAAAAAAAAAAAACCTTGATGATGAGATTTCTCGTGATGATGATTATGTTTTACCATTGGTTGAAAATTGTTTACGAGGCTTTATATTATTAATTTGTAATATGGGGTATACCATTGGAATAGCTTGAATGCGCATGCACCAAGACTACATATGTCGATGGAACAATATTTTATATCTGGGGGAAATCCATCATTGGTTAACAATTGATTAAATAACATGTAGTTTTTTTTTTTTTTTTTGGATTGATATATATATAATCGCGAACCAATTGATATAGCTAATTATAATAATATTAATCAACTAAATTGATGAATTACTTCAAACTTCTGCTGGCATGACCGGTATTTCGATACACCTTAAGGTAGATATAATTTGTATATTCAAAAGCTGACATACAAAAAAAAAAAAACTGGAATCTAAAATGTTTATATAGACTGTATACATTATATATGGACCTATATATAGATTCTATACAATATAGATGGCTTAAAGTTGAGCTTACTATAGTTTTAAATTTACATAAATTTACGATAAATTTTGTTAGATTGTAAATTACAATGGTAATATTGACATAAATAAATGTTTATACAGTATAGATATAAGCCTATAGAGTTTTAAAGTCTACTCAAAACATATGGATCAGTTACCACTGTACCATATTAATTATAATTGACCAATTAATCAATTTTGGCCAATACTAAAGATTGTTTAGGTATTTACATCGATATTTCTGGTCTTAGTACTTGTACGTTGTACGTACCAGGTAGGTGCACTCTAATAATCATTATTCTTAGACTGTTACGATATATCATCCATCCATATTTAGATTTAAAGTGCATAGCCCATAAAATGACTGGCTGAGCGTTCCTCGTGACTCTATAGCTCTAGCCATCCATCATCCAACCCAGATGAGGCATTGCAATGGCAATGATCATTAATTATTATTACCAAGAAATATATTTTAGTTCATTGCAATCTAAACTTTAAACTCATGGGGCATATGCATACTGGATATATGTATTTTATCCTTCTGCTTAACTAGTTCTAGACAATGTAATTGGGTATGCTATAAACGGTATTTATACCAAATCATACTGGTAGCAGCTATAGTATACTGTAATCAATATTAAATTAAAAGTTAATTAACCCAAGATCTATCGAGTATAGCTATACCTCAGGTTACTAAGTTATATCCAGATTTTACAGTAGAATTTTGAAACGATACTGATATCGTGTTACTGATCGATTTCCAAAAACATCAGTCTATCATGGCTTGTTTCATCAGTACAGATTATATAAGTAACGTGATAGATGTATAAGCCGCAAATTCTTCAAATAAAAAAAAAAATAAAATAATAATAAAAACGCGTAAATATTGACTTAAATCTGATTCGGCATCTAACATCCAGGATGTAAGAACAAAAAAATCAAAGAAAATATCCATATATAATAACTTCGGATGCATGCGGATTACTATCCATGGATTATTAATTTTTAACGATTATTACCAGGTATTTTAACCAGTATCAGTACCGGTTTATAGACTATATAGGTAGCATGGCCCCCATGACTGAAAAGCCAGTTAATAATATAATAAGGATCTTAAGTAATAATATGGTATATGCCATTATTTTATATCCAGATTATTTGCATGATCCAAAGGATAACTCACTGGTTACTGATTCATTTAGACTAATATTTTTATAAGTTACATAATACCATAGTAATACACTCAGTTAGACTTAAGAATTCTTTTTCCGGCATCGACCAATTCAAAAAGTGTCTAATTAAAATGGTCTAAGATGTATGCATTTCAAACCTCTTAAACTCGGAAAAAAGATATCTCTACACTTATAACTAACTTTTAGCCTACAGTAACTACCACGATACTATGGAATAGCTTACCAGGTAGTAGATACTTATGTATATAGAAAAATACTACATTCGTTCCCTGATACAATGTATATATATAACCTAAAATAATGTTCATGCATATATGCTACCCGAGATTCTGGTTTTCAATGATCAATTGATCATATTTACTAATTATATGGATTGAAGAATTTTGAATGATGGATTTTCAATGTCATCATGAATCAAAACAGCAGGGATGCCTCATCAACCCATCACCCAAATTATATACAAGTACATATCCCGCATGAAACAATGAAATTTTTAACGTTACGGCTGAGGTATCTATATACATGTATTACCTGGTACATACAAATTGTAAATCACAGTAGACGTCCACAGTCTAGTTCCTACTTAACTTGCAATGGTTAGTTCAACTTTTCTTCACGGAGATTCGTCTTCAAGGGTATGAAAGTTGGTTTAAACCTCATCTACATGTACTGATCGGCAATGTCATTTATGCACTAAAAATTTCCTTGAATACATCTCACGCCAAGTACGCTTTTACATGTAACCTTTAAAGCGTTAAATTATACACTACAATAGTGTCGAAATTAGTAGTTAAGCAATATTATATGATACCGAAAAAAGATTCAATGACACTCACGGTACATGTTACAAAATCTAGAGGTTCATCGATCGAAGAACATATAATATTCTAAGATCAGAGAATTTATTTTCCCAAATAGTGCATACAAATTATTGAATGTACTCAATACTGTAGCAGTTCACAAATTTAAATATTAATTTAGTTAACCACACCAGAATTAATTTAGATCTATAAAATTATATAAGTAAGGCTTAATATCTTAGAATTTCAATATACAATTACGCAATCATCAAAAAGCCTAGCTTATAACGAATAATCAATTTATAGACAGGGTCGTATCAACTACATAAAAAAACCAACATTAATTAATTATAACCAAAGTTTTCAAAAGCCATTAATTATAATATTTAACAAGAAAATAAAATGAACATTTCAATATATTCAGTTAAAGTAAAAGATTCTAAGGATATACCAGAATTATTAGATTTTATATCGAGAAATGAAGGAAAAATTATTGATTTAAATTCAAATAGTTTTATTGCAGAGATGGATGAATATGTTGCTTGGAATATTAAACATTCTGGTTGTATAACTGAATTTGAAATTAACTAATTTTCTAACATATAAAAAATATTTATTATGTCATATTTAAGTTTATAATAGGTTTTTTGTTTAGTTATTTAAATTTGTAAAAAACTTGTAGTTATAACACATACAATATGTTGATATAATTGATATTATGTACCATATTTACTAAAAAAGCTACAATATACCTTTAGTACAGGCATCTGTGCAGTATATACATTGATGGATATATTACAAACCACATATAAGCTTCACTAGTTCTAACGAATATCCCACCAACAACTTAAATTTTTTAACACCCTCAGCTGTAAAAATAACGTAACCAATAATAAACTTTTACAAAATTTTAATTCTATTTCTATTTATAATTTTTTTTTTGTTCATTGTATACACAAACTTTATTCCCAGCCAGCCGTATACCGCTTAACCCCCTTTTTTTTTTTCTTGCTGTGCGGCTTTTTCTTTTTTTCTTCATTAGTCTACATATCCAGCTATATCGCCAAGTCAACAAAATCTGCTTTAAATCTTGATTTTGTAAATAATAATAAACAAAAAGAAGAAGAACACAGAATTAACCGATAATTAAAAAGTGGGGGTTGATTTACTCAAAGCCCAGTGAAAAAGTTTCTACTTTTTCAGAAAAATAATAATAAACCATTTCAAATCCTTTTTTCTCTCTTCTTTTAATACACCACTACAATCTTTTTTTTTGAGAAAATGCGATTAAAATTGATAATAATAATAGCATGTACAATAGTATCAACAACAGCAAACTTCCTTAATAATAATAATATTACAAAACCTGGAGCAGTAATTGCACAATTAAATCATATTAAAGGTTATGATGAAAACTTAACCCCCAAAAAAAAATTTCTAAATTTTCATAAAAAACGAGATATTAATGAAGAACAATACATGTTTGATCCTGATTATACAGGATGGGCAGATCGAGAATTAAATGATTATGAACCATCACCACATTTCATTGAACCATTGAAAAATTATCAAACTTATTATACAGTTAATTTAACAATTGGATACCCAATTCAACATGTATCAGTATTAATAGATACTGGATCAAGTGATTTATGGGTACCAGGATTAGAAACAGGTACTAAAAATGGATATGATAGATTTTTAAGTGAAACTTTTATTGAAGATGAAAATGAATTATTTGAAATTAATTATGTTAAAGGGTTTGCATCAGGAGTTTGGGGATATGATACAATAGATTTTTTATATGGTACATCATCAGTAATGCAACAACGATTTGCAATTGCAATTGATAGTAGTGATTTGGAACAAGGAGTATTTGGAATTGGACCAGTAAATTCTGAATCATCAAAAAGATTATATAACAATATTCCTTTATCATTATCAAAACAAGGGCTAATATCAAAAGCATTATATTCAATTTATTTGGATTCTTGGGATTCAAATTATGGTTCTATAGTATTTGGTGGTATTGATACAACAAAGTTTATACCTCCTTTACATACAGTACCATTATTATCAACTCAATCTTTTAAAATTGCATTAACATCTATTTTAGTAAATGGTGAAGAAATTAGATCACCACCAATAGCTGTTTTGATGGACACAGGAACATCATTAATGTATTTACCTGATGATATTGTTGATTGTATTGCAGCAGCATTTGATGCACATTGGGAAAGAAAAATTGGATTTTATGTTATATCAAAAAGACAATATAAATATGGACCATCTGTTATAGAATTTGAATTTCAAGGAGTTGTTATTAGTATACCAAAATCTGAATTATTTTGGCCATTACAATGGTTTGCTGATGTACCACCAACAACTGATTTGGCATTAACTATAATGTCAAATTCAAAATCAATGGGTTATAATATTTTGGGTGATACATTTTTAAGAAGTTGTTATGTTGTTTATGATTTGGATTTTAGACAATTAAGTTTGGCCCAATCAACTTGTTCAAAATGGAATGATGTTGATATTTTACCAATTAGTGAACAAGTTCCTGGTACTTATAGTTCAGAAAAGGTACTAATATCTTGAATTAATCAATTGTTATGATTTCCTATTTTAATTTCAAATTAGAGTTATTTATGATAACGAATGACACTGGAATGATGCCCTGGAACATATTCATTGCCCCCATGGAGCCCTACAGAGCCAATTGAGCCAAGTAAAAAAAAATATTATCTTTTTCTTGGACCTACCACAACATTCGGATTGGTAAATTTAAAGTTTAACACCAGATATACAGTATATATATGAGACATTGTTTTATCGCGACATTTTACCACCTTTATTTAATAATTATGACAATTTGAAGTAGTAGCACGTTTTTGTATTCGTTTTGATACATTACATGCGCCTCGTTCTTTCAATTTAATATATAAACTCAAATTAATCTCCATTTTTTTTTTTTTGACTCCTTTTATTCTTAATACTTTTTCATACTTTAACTTATACTCTATTTAAAATGTACTTCTCACAAGCTACTTTAATTGCAATTGCAGCAAAAATTGTTGCATCATCACCAGTAATATTACCAAGAAGATATGATCAATCAGATATTCCAACTGGATTAGCAATTATTGATGGTATTAATAATCAAATTAATACAGTTAATAGTATTGTTAATGATGCATCAAAGTTATCAAAAGATGAAAAATCTACTACAAGTTGGGGTTATGTTTGTCCATTAGTTTCTGAATTATCTGATTCAATTGATGAATCAAGAGATTTATTACAAGATGGTTTAAAAAGAGATGAATTATCTAATGAAATTAAAGATTCTTTAACAACATTAGATAAAAATGTTAATAAGCTTGTTAAAAATTTAAATTCAAAAAAGTTAAATTGTGCAAAGACAAATAAATTAATTCAAAAAAATCGAAGAATTAAAAATTTATCAAATGGATATGATGGTGATGATGAAAGTGATAATGATGATGATGATATGTTTGATAAAAGATTTCTGGAACCAGAAGAACCAGTTCGATCAAGATATTTAGTTACTCGAGATTTAAATGATTTGGCAGATTATGTTGAAAATGATGATATAATTGATAAAGCAGCTGTTTTAAAACGAGATTTCGATGATGAAGATTTAGAAGCTAGAAGTGATTCTGATCATGAAGATTATGGTAAAACATCAATGAATTTAGCAACCAAAGGATTAATTAATTCAATCAAAACATTAACTAAATCTATTGAAAAGAATTACAAGAATAATAAAATCAGTCAACATGATTTTGATGATGACTTTGTTTGTGAATTTATTGGTAAATTTAAAGATATCGAACAAATGATTTATCGAAATAACCGAGCAGGTAAAAAAACTAATACTTCTGAATTAAAGAAACAAGTCGATACTTTTATTAAATTTGCTAATAAAAATAATGTCAAATGTAGATCTGATTTACAAAAACTACAATATTGGGCTGAAAAAATCTAAAAAAAAAAAAAAAAATTAATCAACATATATTTACACTATTTACATTCTTTTCTATATTTTTTTTTTTTAGGATAGTATTTTTAATTAGGATAGTAATTTTTCTGGAACATTAATAAAATTTGACAATCGTTTTAATAATTTTGGTAATTGATCACCAAAATCAAATTCATAAGGATGATTTGCTAATATATCAACAACCTGTTGAGCCTTTTTTAAATCTTTATTATTTTCACATGCTTTTAAAATAAAGAAATAACTATACATATTTGGATCAGTATTTCTATCTTCAACCAATTTTAAAAACATTTCAAAACTTTTATCTAGTTGATTTCTAACAATTCCATATCCTCTAATTAATTGATTATAAATTGGTGTAGATTGAATTAAATTGTTTCTTGGCATAGTATTAAAATATCTTAAAGCATTATCCATTTCACCAATTGTAATTTCACCATCAATAATTGTTGCAAAAGTTCGTTGATTTGGTTGTAATTTTTTAGCTAATAATTTATCAAATAATAATCTAGCAGATTCAATATCATTATTTGTTTTAATTAAACCAGAAATAATTGCTGTAATTGTTGTTGTATTTGCTTTAATTTTTTTATTTGACATTTCATTTAATAATGAATCAATAATTTTTGTTGGATTATTACCAGATTTTGATGCGGCTTTAAAAGTTGCATCAATAACTGTACTATAAGTAATAATATTTGGTTCAATATGATTCTTTTTCATATCTTCTAAAACTTGATTAATTTTATCAAACTGTTCATTTTTTAAATAACTATTTAAAAATGAATTATAAGTAACATCATTAATACCATATCCTTTACTTAATCCATCTTTTAATAACTGTTCTGCTTGTTCAATTTCACCCATTTTTAATAATCCATTTAACATAATTGTAAATAATTTTAATGATACACTAATATCTTTTAAATTATTATTTTCAATCTTTTGAAAAATTTCAATTGCTTTAATTGGGTCAAAATTTCTAAAATAATATTCCATTAAGATTTCATAAGTTTGAATGTTTTTATTAATACCTGCCAAATCCATTTGTTTTAAAATTTCTTCAACTAATAATGATGAATCTTTTCTTGATAATGCTCCTGCTTGTAACAAAGCATTAAATCCTGTAATAGTAGGTTGTAAATTTGAACACATTTCATTCCAAATTTCAAAACTTTTATTAACCATTGTTTCTTCTGAAAATCTTTTAATAAATTGTGAATAACAAATTTCAGTTAATTCAATTTTATCTTTTTCAATTTTTTCTTTAACTTCATCCCATTTTTCTAATAATTCTTTTCTACCATTATCAGTTAATCCAATTAAAAATGATACACTATTTGGATTTAAACTTTCTAATCTAATTTTTTTTATACCATCTAAAATAAATGTTTTCAAATCTTTATCTAATTTATCAAAATCTGATAATGACATAATTTGAGAATTTGATGGTAATTTTGTTAATGGTACTAATCTTAATGCAACACTTGTATCTAATGGAACATTTTCTTGTTTACAATTTGAAATATAAGCAACTAATGCACTATAAGCTGCATCTGCATTAGTAGTCGCTTGAGCCTTTTCTGCACTACCAATTGATTCTAAAAATTTAACCCAACTTTCTAAACCTTTTTCTGCATGTCCTTCAACAACATCTCTCATAATAACTGCTTTAGCCATCCACCCAACTGCTACTTTACCTTCTAATAATTTTTCAAATAATATTTTTGGTTTGATAATGCTATCTTTATTATTATTATTTTTATTTTGAGCAAAAATCACTTCTCTAAATAATGTTTTATAAGTATTATGATCAATTTTACTTGGATTTAATGGATCATAAGATTTTAAAAATGCATCTGATGCAGCTGGTAAATTTTTTTCATTTAATAATTGTTTAATTTGATTATATGATTTTGAAGTTTTGGATGCAGTTGTTGCATAAGTTCGTAAACTTCGAAGCATTTTTTGATTTTTATTTCTATTGATTTTGTCGTGATGAAAAATTTTTTTATTTTTTTTTTTGTCGGTGATAAATTTTTTTTTCACCCACCACCGATTTTACTGATTTTTTTTTTTTTGATCACCAAAAAATTTCAATACAAAAACATTTTATTATTAATAATATATAGATCAAGATAACAAAAAAATGGAGAACGAAACACATGATGAAATGTTAACTAGACATAAAAAAGAAGTGAAAGACCTTCATTCAAGAACAATGCAAATGAAAAAACAAGCATCACCAAAAAAAAGAAAAGAAGTTATGAAACAAATTGAACAATTAGAAAAAGATTTGAAATTAAAACATGAAAATGAATTAAATGGTAATAAAGAAGAAGAAAAGAACGATGAAGAACCATCACTTGATGATTTAATTCCAAAAGATTTAGATAGTTTAACACTTGAAGAAAAAGAACAACCAAAAGAAGAAGAACAACAACAACAACCCCAACAAGCACCTAAAAAAAGAAATAGAAGAAAAGAAAAAATCTTACAAAGACAACAAGAAGAACAACGATTAAGAGAAGAAGCAGAATTAGAATGGGATAAACAACCAGATTTGAAAAAAATAGAATTAGAATCATTAGATTCTATCTGTAAAATGTTAAAATTAAAACAACAAGAAATTCCTGCTGATGGACATTGTTTATTTGCTTCAATTAAAGATCAATTAAAATATAGACAAAATATTGATGTTAGTGTACAAGAATTAAGATCAAAAGCTGCTAATCATATAAGATCTGATCCAAATTCTTTTGCACCATTTTTATTTGATGAAAATACTTTAACAATGAAAGAAATTGAACCTTATTGTAAAGAATTAGAAGAAACTGCTATTTGGGGTGGTGATATGGAAATTTTGGCATTATCAAATGTTTATAATTCTCCAATTAGTGTATTGTTTAGTGGTAGATCGACTCATAAAGTTAATGAAGATGCTCCAAATCCTGAATTAAAATTAGTTTATTATAAACATAGTTTTGGTTTAGGTGAACATTATAATTCATTAAGAGATGTTGAAGAGGAATAGTAGAAGAAATAAATTTATCGGAGGTCCGATGATTCCCATAATTTATATAGTTTATTTATCCAATAGAAAATAGAATTTTTCATCACACGCACACTACACTCTCTTTATTCTCATTCATTAATACAATGGTTTTAAAAATTGGTTACGTTCCTGAACATTTTTCAACTCCTTTATGGTTTGCAAAAAATCATGGTTTTTTTAAAAAACACAATGTTGAAGTTGAGTTCATTCCTTATCCTTCAGGTACAGGTCATATGATTCAATCATTGAAAGATAAAACTATTGATTTAGGTGTTGGATTAACTGAAGCATTTGTTGCAGGTATTGGTAAAGGCAATGATTTTTATAAATTAGTTGGTACATATGTTCAATCCCCATTATGTTGGGCTATTAGTACCGGGTATGAAAGACAAGATATTAATAAAGTTGAAGATATTGAAAATAAAACAATTGGAGTTAGTAGAATTGGTAGTGGTAGTTATGTTATGCCATTTGTTTTGGCAAATCAAAGAAATTGGGATGGTTCAAAATTTAAATTTGAAATTTTGAATAACTTTGAAACTTTAAGAAATGGAGTTAATAAAAAAGATAATACTAAAGAAGCTGATGCATTTATGTGGGAAATTTTTACTACAAAAAAATATTATGATAATAAAGAAATTAAACAAATTGGTCAAATTTATACTCCTTGGCCAAGTTGGGTTATTGCAGTTGAATCAAATAAATTAAATACTGATGAGTTAAAAGGATTTTTAAAAGCTGTTAATGAAGGTATTGAATATTTTAATAATAATCATGATGAAGCTATCGAAAACATTTCAACTCATTTAGATTATTCTAAAGAAGATGCAAAAGAATGGTTAAAAACTGTTGAATTTAGTAAAGATTGTTCTAAAATTGATAATGATATGATTAATAAAACTATTGATATTTTACAAAAAGCTAGTGTTTTGGAAAATGGTTCAGAAAAATTAACTTATATTTCTGAAGTTAACTAGGGGTCGCAAGTATAAACAAAAAATTTTTTTTTTTTTAGGGTAGGTTTTTGAACTAGACAAATTTTTGGTTTTTTTGGGACTAGTGCTATTTTTTTTGATGGATTTATATATTAATAGTTCTTTTTTTCCATAGAAATGATTCTTTTGTTAACTTGATAATACATTATATTCATAGAAAAATGAGTAAAAATCCTTTTCCAACTATAGAACTTGGTAAAAATATATCTTCAAAAAAAAATAAACAAAATGTTATTTGGATAGGTCAAGAAAGTTCATCATCATCTTCTTCAACAAATTATTATAGACCATTTCGTAATTCAAGTGTGTTTAATGATCCTCCTTTACCTCCAAAAAAATCTAGTGATATTAGACCTATAGAACCTCCAAGTTCATCAAGGTATCATAATAGAAATAATCATACTGCTGTTCTTGCACATTCACCACCAATTTCTTCACAATATTCTTCATCGAATTATACTAATAATAACAACTCTACAAACAGTACCAATAGTAATGTTGAAAATAGACAAGGGTATAGCAGTAATTCTAGAACAAATGGTCATAGAACAGGGATAGGGTATCATAATAATAATCCTACTGGTCCAGTAAGATTATCACAACCTTTGGTATCAACAGTTTCATCATCATCATCACGATATCCTGATAATAATATTAATCATAGGTATGAATATGAACAAGCTAGTTATGCGACTCAAGTCCAACCAAGAGAAGTATATTACCACCCAACTCGGTCATCCTTATCCTCCTCTTCTTCTCATAATCCATCATCATCATCGTCATCATCATCATCTTCTTCTTCTAATTCAAGTTCAAGAACTAGAACTGCTTTTGATCCCAGCCAAGTTGGTAATTTTCCTTCTTCACAAGAACAACGACGGTATTGGAATAGTGGTGAGAGTTCCTCTAATTATAATGGATACAGAAGAAAATGAGTTCATTGTTCGCAATATATATACATCTTTCGATAGATAATCTTAATAAACTGCTAATCTTATATATGTAATCTCCAAGTGATTGTATTTGTTAATATTATAAGACCTGCAACCACGCCAGTTTAGTTACAAAAACCAGTTTCATTATTCTATGTGCCTTTGATAAATAGTTTTGATTCAACATATGTTTTAGGAATAGCCGTGGCAGCAAAATTAGCCAGTTGTGAGAGATAGTTGGTGAAAGCGTTGAGTGACTGTTTAGAAGTTGGTATTAAAGAGTTTTTTCATGGTGATAGGTACATACAATTGTACGTATCATATCACGCGTAATTAAAAAGCGTTAAAAATTAAAAAATTGATGCGGCTGGAGTTTAAATAGAGCTTGATTATTAGCCAGCTAGATAGTGGGGTTTCATTATAAAAGCTCGTATGAATACAGTAATCATAATTATACTTGACTTTATTAATTATAGCCTAAGGTGAGATAAGGCTCCGACATACCGACCGTACAAGTACAATTGTACACAGAGAGTTACCCTCAAGTGGACATTTATTTAGCACATGCTTGCACAATTGTAGACGTCTAATATTTACGTGTAATGGTAAGCTTTGTAAAGTCTGTGTAGTGTAGACTGTACTCATGCTATGCTTAAGCAGGTCTAAGTGTGAGACAATGGTTTAGGCTTTGATAAAAAAAAATGAGGATTCTGCTCTCCCATGGCGAATTGTTAAAATGAGTGCTTCATAGACTCTTGCAGTTCTACTTGTTTTGAGGATTAAGTAACGGATCGTGATTCAAGTCTTATATTTGATGTAGGGTACTTGTTTGACAGTTGGATAAGCTAAAAAAGATTGCTGTAAAATATCAATTAATTTACTTACACCAGAACTTGTTTGAAACTTCTATTATAACTTAAGTTTTGGCATTTTGATTCGGTTTTTAAAAAATTTGCTTAGTTAGTTTCGAGATATATACAATTTCAAACAATCTTGTATAGGCTGATCTAGTGAATAGTTTAAATTAGAACTGCTAGTGCTGGTATATCATTCTTTGTGTGAATTTGCACATAATTATTATGATTATGACTAGCTTTATATGTTTGAGCTATATACATGTATATATACGCCCTATAATAATTTCCATAAATGTAATATAATCATGGTATCTTACAAGCTAGTTTGAGCTATAGGTAAAACCTTCTGAGTCTCTATCTTTTAAAATTGATATATACTACTTCCCAAAATATATATCATGCAATTAAATTTTAGTCTTTATAAATAGGCCTGGGATAGTGTCAAAGTTTCAATTGATTCCATTAGAATTAGAATTTAATTTAGACATATGACCATAGAAAGGTTTCAACATCACAACTAGTTTTTAAGGTAGGTTTTTCTCACTTTATAGTATTCCAATTCCGCAAAATAATAAAATAGTATGATTTTGGTTTTTTCTAATATATAAATATCATTTAGGGTTCCAGTTTTTCTTATAAATTCTTATATATTGTAATCTAACTTCAACCCTTAGCTTAGAAGCAACAAACAAAATTTAGTTTTGATAAATAAAAATATAACAAACAACCAGATAAACAAATAACAATGGTTTATAAAGAAGATCAACACCATAAAAATAATAATAACTCAATAAATGATTATAAATCAAGATTAAGTGCAAAGGAAATCAAATCAATGATGAGAAATGAAACTGTTTATTCAAGACCAACATCAGATTCAATAAATTCAGATTATTCCGGTATTGATATGTATTCTGATAATTGTAGAATAAAATATGAATTAGATGAGCCTCCATTAATTGAATATTCTGATTATGATTCAAAAATAAGTAAAACTAGAACATCCAAACAATCAATTGAAAGTGATCTTATACCAATTGGATTAGATAAAAAAATATATTCAAGTAAAAATTCAACAAATTTTATTAATGAAATAAATGAAGCAAACAATAATTTATCAAATTCAAGATCATCATATAAATTATCAGAAAAATATGATCACTCCCGGCAGTCAAAAGGTTCAAAAACATTTATTAATGAGATAAATGAAGCAAATAACAATTTATCAGGTTCAAATTTAAAATTATCTAGTAGAACCTCACTAAACCAGGAGTACTCTACCCCATTATTTATAACCGCACCAACTAGATTACCAAGAGAAGAACGAGGTTCTGATTCCCCAACTACATCATCATCAAGATATTCAGGTTTATCATCTAAACCATCAATAACCAGTTCATCTCACAAATCATTATCATCGTCATCAATACAATCAAGCCCATCAAACAAAGCTTCAGCATTGAGATTACCAAGTCCCTCAATAAAACAAGACAAGGTATCAAATCCATCAATTAAAGAACCAAACACACCAGTAAAAATATCAAGTTCATCAACTAAAGTATCAAAACCATCAATTAAACAAACATTATCAAAAGAAAATTCTGATAAATCTTCAGCATCACCATCACAAAATAAAAATAAAAAAAGGAAAGAATTCATGCCTTTAACACAAGATTTATGTGATTATTATAGTTCAAAAGAATATTTAAGTGGTGAATTTGGTCAAGGATCTAATGAATTTTATAGATGGTTTTATTATAAAAATTGTGAAATGGTTAAAATTCTTAATAGAAGATGAAGGGAAAGTTAGAGTTAGATCTTTATGTACTTTATTTCCAATGATCACTGGGCTTGGTTTTATATTGGCCTGGACCATAGCTTAAGTTTATTAGTTAGTATCTTGTAATTATTTAAATATATTTTTTTCTGTCTTAATGATGATTCTTAATAATCACAAAATAGGTATACATACAATTAAATGGTTGTTACTATAATTCAACCATATATTATTAAGACTACAGTAGTTAATTAATGATGGTAAAACGTATATCCTAGAGGTTCAAATTTTAGTGAGCTGAGTTTGTTCATACTGACTATAGTAATTATAAAGACTCGCTTAAATTTCAGTTGACATACTATGGCAAGCTAACATTGTATTTCCAAGTGAATCATGATCGGCAATTCATGCATATATGGCTTTGTTTTTTGACAATTATGCAAGTAGTTTAGTTCAGCCAACTAGACAATTCTAAATTATCTTAGCCAAAAATTCAGCCTGAGAATTTCGCAATAGAATCTACAATTGAGAATAGAAAAAAGGCTTTTTTTTAAAATATATAATAAAAACGCGTTAATACAAAGTTAAATAAAATTGAGTACTCAAAAAAGCTAACAAAAAACTTACTTGGATTCTTCAGTTTTAGATTGTTCTTCTTTCTTTTCTTCAGAAGCATTGGTTGATGATTCTTCAGTCTTAGATTCTTCTTTGGTAGTAGAAGATTCAGCTTTAGTTTCTTCTGGTTTTTGTTCTTCTTGAACTTTCTTGGTTTCTTCGTCGGCGGCCATTTTTTATGTTTGTGTTTGTGTTTTTGTTTGTTGATGATAAAAAAAAAACAATACAAGAAAGAGGGAAAATTGATGGCCTTTTATAGTTTTTTGAATACTAAGAGAGTATAATCGAAGAAGATTATAGAATGTCAATTGGTTACTGTGCTTGTAGCAGTTGAATTTATACATGGTAGGTAAATATTTCGGGCAACTTCGTTTTTGAACTAGTGAATGTTTGAATAATATAATCGGAAAGTTTAGCTATAGATAAAAAGTGCTTAAAACTTAAGCTAGGGTTGTAAATATTTATAATAAGATGATCAGAGTTCCTTCAAGCGTTGTTAACCTCCACAAAAGTAAAATCGTCAACTATATATATTTTGTTGAGAAGCTAGCAATAATTATAATTAATTTTTGAGCATGCGCTAGTTGCTAAAGCTTAAACCAAAAAAAGGAGCCTCATTTAATGTGTTTTTACCAAGGTAAGAGCCGTCTAAGATTGATTGATCGGCAATATGTTGATCTGGCAACGCGTGTCGTTTTTGTTCAATTTTTAAGCGGGTTAATAAAGCTTAAGTAAAAAATAGAAATAAATTGAAAATAAAAATTTCCAATCTCAAATCTGAAACAAGATCTATAGATCTTAGAAGTGCTTGAATTTAAGAAGCCGCATTTAATTTGAATGTGACGAGAGCACGCGAATATTATTTAGTTATTATTACCTGGTATATGATGATGGTACACTATATCCAGAAGATTGTAATTAATTGAGAAGAAAATTTCACGCGGGTAATTTTGTTTATTTGTGGGTGTTTTTTTTAGGGGGCAGGGATATCAAAAAACGTGAACTAGACCTTAGTGCACATGGTTACAAAAACAAAATCTATCAATGGTACATATATACTATGAATAGCTAGGATCGTTGTAATGAGGAATTGTTCTTAAAGATTCTATAATGCGATTGAATAAATTCTTAAGTAATTAGTGTAGTTGTTCATATAGCTATAGATATGTACACGTAGTAGCCAACTATCTAGCCTATACTAATTATATATATATAGTGTATACCCATGGTCCAAAAGTTTTGTTGTAAACTTTTGATTGGCTTAATAGTTAATACAGTTGGACCATTATTGTACCATTTAGACTCCTTAAGTTGCAATATTAAATCAAAATGGTCATTTATATACAGTAGTTGCAATTAATTACTATAGTATTATAATAGAGCATATACAATATGTATACTTACATACATTATATATATTTACAGTAGTCCCATATGTATAACGGTAAAATTTCGAAACTATGCATGCACCATATATATCCATGCTATACTGATGCATTCTCACTTCGATTTTCGTAGTTTAAATTAATTAAACTTTTTTTTCAACTATTAATTATTGTAATAATTAAACATGTGCAGTTAGCGCTAGGTACAGTGTCATTACCTTAATCCAATTGTTATCCTTATCCCAATAGGATAAAAATGAATATTTGATCAGTTTAAGATTGTTATCTATTTATAATATATTTAATTCATTCATAATATTGCAATTAATTTCAAGTCAATGAGACTTGCTTCGAAAATTCCAGTCAAGAAGGATGTTCTCAGTCAAAAATCCTAGTCCTTGTTTTAACTAAAATCTGTCAACATGTTAACAATTGAGAAGGCTATAAATTATACTGTATGTATGATAATATATACATGTATATACATGTACAGTACATATGTAAACATGGATATAGTATTGTTAATTGACCTTGTAGGATATGGTTCTTAGATTTTAGGATGAAATTTAATACCAACGCAATATTGGCATATTGCAGATATTGTCTAGAGCTTGGTGATATATCCTGTATATTGTAATTTTGAAAAGATATCAATATTATGACTAGTAGATCTTTTTGAAGAATATAAATTTTTTCATATACAGTAGGTAGAGACCTCGAAATATTGGGTTGTGAAAACTATTCAAATTTAGCTTGATTGATCAATGTTTTTTATATTAATCATTATTGTGAAGAGCCTATTAGTTTAAGGTCATCGGGGTAGAACTAATTTAAAGTGTACAAATACCTTTTTTTCATAAAAATTTGAAATTTTAAATCTCTAAGGTTCCGTATGGCTTATAACTAAAAAGCTTATTTTCAACAATGAAAATCCCAGTATCGCTCAAATTCAACTTTTTGCAATTTTGTTCATCGGAGGTCCGATATTTAGTTGTGGCACTGCATTCAAGCTGTAATAATTTATAAAAGACCAGTTTTAATTGATCTTATAGGTGGGTTTCCTACACATATCGTCCTGCAGATAAGAACCATTGGATAATTAATAAATCAGATGTGGAAAATTCTGGCCTGACTACCTAAACTAGTATTCAGAAGTACAGTGTTTTTTATATTTTTGATGTGGATACTGGTATACACTGTATCTTAATTTTGGTAGTCAGTAAATTACTCCCACTTTTAAACAGTATGTCTCATTTGCCACTTGAGGTAGAAGTTTAAATTTTTGCCACCCAAAAAATTACAATTCTTGTAATCAATGAAAAAAGGGGTATTGTCACAGCCGTTTCTTCTTATATAAACAAGCAATATTCTCCATATTATTTATCATTTACCCTAAATAGAAAAAAAAAACACAAAAAATGTTTAAACTATTATCAGAATTATATATCGAAAAACAACAACCAAAACCAGACCCAAAAGTATTTGATAATATTGATTTAACTGGAAAAATTTATATTGTAACAGGAGGTAGTGGAACAATTGGTAGTTATGTTGGTAAAATCCTAGCTAAACAAAATGCTAAAGTTTATTTAACAGGTAGAGATGATTCAAAATTGACTACTGTGATCAATGATATTAAGAAAGAATTTCCAAATTCAAAATTAGAAAAATTAATTATGGATTTTGAAGATTTAACAACAATTAAACCAGAAATTGAAAATAATTTTTTATCAAAAGAATCAAGATTAGATGGATTATTACATAATGCAGGTGTAATGAATATGTTTGGAGTTGCATTAACCAAACAAGGGTTTGAAAAACATTTATCAGTTAATGTTTTGGGTGCACAAGTATTAACATACTTATTAAAAGATTTATTATTAAAAACTGACAATTCAAGATTAATTTTTGCTGGTTCTGCTGGTCATATTACATCACCAAAACCTGATTTAAATGATATGGGGTTTAAAAATTGTTATTATACCCAAGTTGGAGCAAGATATTTATATTCAAAATTATTAGTTATGATTCAAGGATTTTATTTTAAAAATTTGTTGGGTAATGATTTCCCAATTGCTGTTTTTCATCCTGGAATTGTTGATACTGGGTTGTATGCTGGCAAACCAATGAAATATATGTATAAACCATTATATGATACTCTTGAAAATGGAGCTTATAACGAATTATATTCATTATTGTTGTTGAATAAAGAAGATTGTGTTGGTGAAAAAGCTGGATGCTATATTTCACCTTATGGTAGAATCAGTGAGCCTTCCGCACAAGAATTAAAAAATAATGAAGAAGGAGCAAAAATCTGGCAATGGTTAAATGATCAAACTGATCAATTTCTTTAAGTTTTAAACCAGTCTACAACTATTAATATAAATTTATAATTTTAAAAAATAATATATTGTAAATAACGCGTTATATATATAATTTTGAGTACTCAAATTTTAAAATATTGAATAAAGAATTTATTCAGTTTTTTCTTCTTTAGATTCTTCAGGTTTAGCTGCAGAAGTAGAGGAAGATGCTTCATCAGAAGCACTAGTAGAAGCTGATTCTTCAGTTGGTTTTTGTTCTTCAGTAGTAGCTGGAGTAGCTTCAACAGTTTCTTCAGTTGGTTTTTGTTCGTTGACAACTTGTTTTGTTTCTTCTTCAGCAGCCATTTTTAATTGATGTATTAGTATATCAGTAAATGAAATAGTTAATGAAGAGAAAAAAAAAAAGTTCAAGAATTTAAAAGAGGGAAATCTGTGAGCTTTTTATAGTTTTTTTTTTTTCTTATCTCAGAAGATTTCTTGTACGAAAATTTTATTATCTTATTATTTTACATGGATTGTGAAGAAGTTAAGAGACTAGTGTTATATAGCTTTAGACTACATGTATGTATATTATGATCTTTTTAGGTGATGTCGACATGGTTGTGTAGTTTTGAGAATGAGATCTTAGTATAATGGTATTTTGAGGGTAGTGGTTATAAACCTTGCACAGTAAAAAATAAATCATAAGAGAACGCGTGTTGTCGGGACAACTTAGCTTAAAAAAATCCACACGGGAGAAATTGAAAAAATATTTAAAACAATGTAAACGCGTTTTTTTAATTTAACACAGCTTATGGTTTTAGCTGTTTCATCGAGTCGGCTCTGCTGCAGCAAGTTAAACAAAGTAGAATATTCATGGAAAATTTGTACAACTTGTCAAAGAAGGACAGTAAACATGATCAAAATACTCAAAAAGTTTGAGGATTTTGCTAGATAAGTTAACTGAGATAGGTTACTCTGGCTATAAAATTTAAAGGTCCTCATGAAACGATCTTCAGGTTCAACAAACGAAACCAAGATAGCCTACGTACTATTTATTGAGTAATTAAAACTTGAATTGAAATATTAATCTATGATAAAGTTACCTATATCTAGGTATACATAAACTACATCACGCTTATTGTAGACTCCCCTTAAGATCAAACGAGGACTAAAATATTACCTGTTTTCAATCGAGACCAAAGTAGATTGCAGTCAGAAACAACTAGTCATATTAGTATAGTAGCTATCGCATTAGTTAGAGTTCTATTATAATACCTTGACAATCGAGAATTTAACAGATACCTTCAAATTTTATATTCCTCCTATATAAAGAAGCTGTTACCTTTCATTATAAAAATTATTGTCAAGATTTCTAGATCGATATGTTAAGACAATTGTAATATAATTTGGTTGGAGCATTTAAAAAATATACAATTAAAAATTAGAAAATGAGATATTATAGAGATATAGACAGTTATTATGATGATTATTACGACTATGACGATTATTACTATTCTAGAGAATCAACTAGAAGAGGTAGAAGTTCATCAAGATCTAGTAATAATTATTATCAAGCAGAATCATACCAGCGAGAAGTTGTAAACAGACAAGCAAGAAATGGCCAACCTAATTATCAATATTATAATTATCAACAAGCACCAAATGGTGCAAGAGCACAACATTACGTTGGATTAACTGGTGTAGTTGGTAGAGTTGTTGGTGCATTACGATCAAGATCACAATCAAGAAATAATAATAATAATTATTATAGTCCTCAACAATATCCAGTTCAACAACAACAACAGTATAGAGCTCCACCACCTGCTCCATCAACTCAATATAGAAGTATGGGTAATAATTATAGATAATCATCAACAACAAGACAATCATCAATGGGTTATAGTAATGGAGGGTACTATGGTTATTCACAAGAAAGCAGAGGTAGAAGTGGTTATGGTGATTATAGCGGAGGAAGCACGAGTACTGGTGGATATTATGGAGGTGGTAGTAGTTCAAGAAGATCTCGAAGTCATAGTTCTAATCCAAGAAATGAATATTATCCTCATAATAGTCATACTCATAGTGAAGCACCAGATTATATACCATCTCGTCACTCATCATCAACAAGAAGAGCTTCATCTAGATCAAGAAGACAATCATCGTCAGGATATTATGATTATGATGATATTTATGACTATTATAGATAGATTAGTTTATATAATTGGTTAGGGTTTTGGTGAATATCCTATTTTATATATATTAATTGATCATAATATAAATTACTTCCATTTCTAAAAAATTATCCCGAGAGTGCGGCTCATTCGAAACATCTAGTAAATCTATTAAGCGCTATAGAGCTAGAATTCTTTGCATATACATATAATAGTCATATGTATTTCATAACCATCACAACTTTTCAATTTTTTAAATTTACACGCTACATTATTCTAGCAACATTACCTATCTACACGACCATTTGATAACTAATAACAATAATATAAAATAGCCAATAATAATTTAATCCAATAATTATAAATATATATTTAGTAAATTTTTAAGAAAAAAAAAAAATGAATAAACAAGTAGATGAATTTGTTTATGCAAACCCATTAAAAACATCAACAACTAAATTTTTTACAAGACATTACATTTTTAGAGTTGTATTAGAATATTATAGTTCAATTTTAATTTGTTTATTATTAGGTTGTGGATTTACTTATTTAACTATTACTATTCCAAGTCGATCAAAATTACCAGATGTTAAAGTATTATATGATTTTTGTAATAAAAATTATACTACTGATTTAAATTTATGTGTTGAAACTTTGGTAACTAAACATAAAGTTGAATTATTAGCTAAAGAATTTCAAGCTACTTTGGGTTTTACTTTAATGTTTAGACTTTTACATTTTATTAAAAAATGCTTTTGTTAAACTTTTGATATTACATATGAAAAGAAATGAATAAGAAAATAGTATATTGAAGGAGAAAAAAAGGATGCTTTTATGCTAATTATAAGTAAATTTATAAGTATGTAATTAAATTACTAAAAATATTTGCTGTTTTACTATAATTTTTGTTCTGTCACCCCTCTCTTAGTTGCATGTAGTCGTCCAAGGTTTTGTCACAAAAATAACAAATTTTGGTGATTTGAGGCACAGTCGGTACATTATTCCAAAAATGAAATGGCATGCCGATACTTGACAGCGTAAATCTCAGTCCGTTCCGTGAAATCGTTCAACTCGCGGAGAATCAATCAACACATCGATTTTTTTCTAGGAGATTTTTCGGCATTCTTACAGAACGCGTCTCCACACATATCTCATGTTTTTTTCAGACTATTCTCCAGTTGAAGCTGTGAAATTAATGATTGTAGATGGTCATTTAATAAATACAAAATAAATAGTAGTATCAAAAAGGCTAATATTGCATATAATTGATGTTCTTCTGGTGCTCGTTTTATAAGTATAAGTTGAGTTTGATATAAATCTTGAGTTAGCATTATAATATATATATCATGTTTGTAAAATATTGATTGTTGAACAGTCGATTGAGAATCTTTGATATATTTATAATAATTTTAGGTGTGTTGAATATAGGCATATGTACTTTTAAAATATACAGTATATACCATCAGATGTAGGTTTTGGGTAAGTGTAAAAGGGGGTGAGTATATTATATAAATTGTAGTTTTAGTACTGCCAGATGACCGAAATCTAATAAACTTTAGGCTAAGTCTAATAGAGTTTAACCAATAGACCGAGTCCTTATATATATGTATATATCAATAAGGGATTTAGATTGGATAGTACAAAAACTCAAGCCTGGTTAAAACGCGTATATATTAATATTAATTATCACCTATATCATACGACGTACAAAAGCACTTGTACAATCAACGATTGTACATACTCGTACAGTATAACCATCTTAGGCACCTTATAATTAACCAAGCTTAACCAAGTCATGGTATGAGCTAGTTATTTAAAACGTCATAATTAAATTTCCTTAGTGAATAGGCCAATTTGTATCAATAATCTAGATCTATATATGCTATGACAAAATCAAACCAAAATGACACAACAGTTAGCCAGTGCTAGATCGATTTGGCTAGTGTGGTTTATTAACACTATCCTACTTAAATCTAGTTTGATCGACAAGCCTAGGTTTAGAGCTTTAAACGGGGGATATTAAGCATGAAAAAAAATTAAGCTGGTCCGAAGTATGACTAGCCCTTCAAATAGAAATAAACCGCCATCAATTACAAGGATTATGATCAATTGCTTGAAGAAATGGAGTGTTCCTAATCGTATACAGTAGCTATAGAGAAGCTAGGATTTCTGTGTTTTACAGTTACTTCCAAGTATAACCTCCTTTACTTAATTAATCATGCTTAAACTAGTAAGCTTAAGCTCGGGAGATTTTTTTTTTCAACCCCAAAATATTTAGCACCTATAATTTGTTTTTTTTCCAATTTTTCAACTAGACATTTTACAACCAATTAATCACCAGTATACCAGTAACAATGCCACTAAACTCAATTGAATTCCGGTTACCACCAGAAATACAACAGATAATTATTGAAATACACATAGAGGACGAATTAAAAAGATATGGTAAGGTCATTAAAGGAAATACAACAATATTAAATTGCATGTTAGTTAATAAACAGTGGTTTCATGAAATTGGAAAAATGATATTTGAATCAGGATCACAAAATTCACCAATTCATTCAGTTTTAAAATTTAATTATAATTATCAAAAAAATAATAATATTAATCATTTACAAAAATATTATTTATATCAGTTGAAAAATATTAAACTTGAATTTGATAAATCTAATGATTCATTTTTCAATTTAATTAATTATTATTGTAAAAAAAATGTTATTTTAGAATTAAAAACTATTGAATTTTCTTTTAAAGGTAATGATATTGGAAAAATTAAAGAAAATAAAAATAATTTTAAACGAAATTTACGATTTTTAATATCTTTGGTTAATATTTCTTCTTCTTCATTAGAATTGTTAGATTTAAATATTGCATCTTATGATATTAATCCAAAAGATCAATACTTTAAAAGAAGTATTATAAATTTTCAAAAATTAAGATTTATCAATAAAAAGTTCGAATTGATTTTAAATACAGACAGTAA
Organism: Blastobotrys capitulatus; assembly: GCA_030564325.1. Taxonomy (NCBI): domain Eukaryota; kingdom Fungi; phylum Ascomycota; class Dipodascomycetes; order Dipodascales; family Trichomonascaceae; genus Blastobotrys; species Blastobotrys capitulatus. Next base: position 14,412 of record JAJLUL010000086.1, on the reverse strand, counting down.
AATTATGAATCTATTACAAAATAATAATCATAAATGGGATAATTCAAAAGTATTTGATTTGAAGGTTATGGATCAGCATTCAAGTCAATTCAAAACAACTAACATTAATTATTTTAATTTATTGAAATATTTTAATAATTTGAACAAATTGGAAATACAAGGTGACCTGATTAGTCATTGTTTATGTATCCAGCACATATCACCAACTATTAATTATAATATCAAATCATTAAAGAAATTAACACTTAATTTTAATTTTATTGCTGCACATGTAAGTTATATTCATTTATACCTATCCATTTCAAGGGCATTACTATATGTGAAAGAATCGATTGTTGATTTTAATTTACTAATAGATTCAAAAATATTGCAAAAGGTAGACCTTCTAGGTTTATTCACTGAAATTATGTTTCTTTTGAAAAATGACATTAATATGAATTATTTGGTTGATATGGTATATCAAGATAGAGCTGATTTAAAACATTCAATTTCTGAAATAAAAAAATTTACTGGATTATGGTTACAATTCTCAAAATCATGTTCTTCACGACCAGAAAAAAAATATGTTACATCATTAAGTGCAAATAGTTTTACAAATAAAATTTTGGATGTATTTGATTTTTTATATAATAATTTTGAAGTTGATCAAATTTTTTTCAAACTAGTTACCACAGCTAAAGTTTTAAGATCATGCAGTAATCAACAATTATTGTTACCTAGTTATGACAGTTTGAAATTAATTTCAAGTGGTATATCGGATAGATCTATAACAATAAATGACTTTCAGTGTTTTGGTTTTGGTTTTGGTAATTCTATTGAAATTGAAAATCAATTTCTTAATTATGAGCAAGATGATCATGTTTACGATGATCTCGAGGTTGCTGAATATTTTGCACATATAAAATTTTTAAAAATCCATCATTTTATTGAAACTGGAATTGAATTATATGATATTCAAGACTTTATTAGTTATTTTGTTTCTGTCCAAAGGATTGAGTTGATATTTGAATTGGGGCAATCTGAAGAGTTTCCTGATGATGATTATGATGATGATGATTATAGTTTTTATAGTGATGACGATTATTTTGATTGTGATTCGGAATTTGATAGTAGAGGTAATACAAGCCCTGGTGATGACAATAATAATGATAATATTGTTTCAGAAATTATAAGATGTGATTCAATTAAAAAGAAAGAACTACAATTGATAGAGTTTTTAGAAAAACAAATGCAGTTGGAAGTTAGTTATGGGGGTTTGCATAACAATTGTTACTGTGGTATCAATTGCTTTGGTAATGTACACTTAGGTACCAGGCATATTATAGCTATGTACACCAACCAACATTCATAAACCAAATTAATATATTAATACTTATTTTTATTTTTTTTTTCGCTCATATCCCATGATCATTATAATATATAGTTTAACAAAACCTTACATGCATCCCATTTAGTAGTAGTCAATAATACTGGATACGATTTCAAGCTTTATCTATACGTCTATCACATACATATACATGTATATAGCTATACTTAAGTTAACTTATAACTAATTAATTAATATTAACTATAAATTGACTATTACTGTAATTTTAAGCCGCATACTCTACAAAAAAACTACATGTATATTGGCAATATTTTATTCAATCGGACGCGCGCGGTGCACATGTACAGGCCTGGTTGTGTAGGTATGTAGGTATACTTGCCATGGTTAAGAATTCGCATCCATCTTTAAATTTTTAAAATTGGCGCTCAAAAATAAAATAAACATATATAAAAAATTAGTTTTTAAACATAACAATTTGGCACGATCAACCGCGATATAATATAAAATTTTAATATTTGAGAATACTGAAACTGATATATTGAAAAATTGCTAGGATGACCTCACGATCAAAATTAAATTTTATGGATTTACCACCGGAAATTAAGCTAATGATTATTTATGAAGTTTTAGATTTTGGTCCTTTTTCTTTGAATTTAAATGATTTTGAAAACTTATGCAATATTATGTTTACTAGTAAACAATTTTTTCTCTTATTAGAACCTATTTATTATGGACAGATGTCTTTTAAATCACCAATTGCTAACCTTTTAGAGAAAAGTCATCGAAAACAATTAAAACATGGATATCAAGATACATTAAAACATTATTTATATCATTTAAGGAAAGTTCATTTACAATTTCAAGATAAAAAAACAAAGTCATATCATAAGTTAATTGGATACCATATGAAAAATGGGTTTGAGTTTCATTTTGAAAAAATTAGCTTTTCATTTCAAGATAATTATGATCATACATCAGCTGCTTCAATGAAGTCTCTTTTTAGAAGACAGGTAGATTTTTTATTAACTTTGATTGATAATAGTCCAAGATTGAAACGGTTAGCAATAAGCATCATATCTTATGAAATTGATCCAAATTCAAAAAGCTTTATTAATCATGTTGGAAGATTGGAAAGATTGGGCCAATTAAATAATAATTGTAAGTTATACATAACATTTGATGATACAGTTTTAAAACTATTAGAAAACAATAATACTGATTGGAGTAAAAATAAAATTGTTAAATTAAATATTTTCAAAAAGTATAATCCATTATACACATCAGATGTTGAAAAGCAAATCAATTATTTTAAATTATTAAAAGAATGTCCTAAATTAAGGAAATTATATGTTGAAATTAATTGTATTCAAGAGTCTTTGTTGTATATGTATTTATTTATTAATCCAGTAACAATTAATAATATAAGTCAATCAATCAAAACATTAACTTTAAGATTTGAAGATGCAAGTAAACATATTAATGATTTTAACCAATTGTTTAGTACTATAAAAAGAGCTATTTTATCAGCTGAGAAATCAATTGAAAATTTTGAACTGATGTTGGGAATTCAGTATTTATATGGAGATTTTATATTGTTTAAAGATTTTTTTATTAAGCTTGTAAAGTTTTTGAAGGTTGATCTTGGATTTAAATATTTAATTGATTTGATTTATCAAAATGCTACATTTTTCAGTTTTAATAGAACACCTATTCTAATTAGTTTTTGGGGATTGAAAATTGAAGTATCAAAATATAAACCAAAGTCATTAAATATAACTAAGACTTCATTTTTTTGTCACTCAATTGGTTTATCTAAAAGAATATTACCATTATTTTATATATTACCTGAACAATTTGAACTAAACTACCCATTACATAGGATTATGATCACATGTGATATTTTAAAGTTTTGTATTTCTGATAACATCCAATTACCTAGTTGTAGATATTTGGAAATTATTACTCAGACAGGTACATTAGAAGAAAATATCTTCAACTCATGTGGATGGTGTTTAAAAAATTGTGAAACTATTAACATCAAATAAAAAAAGAATTATTTGATAAAATAGCTATATATTTTACTTAGCTTAGCTAGTTAGTTTATCTAGTAATGTTTGAAGTTTTTTGCTTTTTATTTTTCTGCATCACGATTTCTTAAGAGTTCATCTTTGAAAAACTCCGCTAATAATTCCGCTAGCCCTCAAAACTTTTAAATTTTTTCAAGGGACGCGCACGAAAAAAAGATAAATAAATAAAAAATTCAAAAAATTGTAAACTAGACACTAGACAACCACAATTTTTTTTTTTTTTAAAATATTTTGAAGGGAAAAAATAAAAAAAAAAAAATGGATTTACCAGCTGAACTTAAATTAATTATTGTAGAAATACTTTTAGAAGAAGGTTCACAAATAGAATTAAAAACTTTATTAAACCTAATGTTGGCTAACAAAAAGTTTTTCCATTTGGTAGCATCTGTTATTTTCAAAGAAGGCAAAATAATATCACCAATTAAACATGTTTTATGGCATCATTTTAAAAATAAAGAAGCAGGACAATTTGATTATTTAACAAGGAATTATATAAGTCATTTGAAATCTATAAAGTTACAATATGATGTGCTAAGTAATGATCCATTTTTTTTAAAATTACTTTATTATTTTTTGAAAAGAGGAGTTAAATTTGATTTAAAACAAATCGACTTTACATTTGAAGAATTTACTCCAAAGAAATATATAAAATTTGAATTCAAAAAATGGGTAAATTTGGTTTTTTTGTTAAGTAATACCTCATTTCTAAGAATTTTAAAGCTGAATATCAAATCTTATAATGTTGATTCAAAAATTTATTTTTTTGAATCTATTGTTAAAAAATTGAAACAATTGGAAAATTTTAACACAATGTGTGAAATATATTTAGATGTTGATGATAAAGTTATAAGTAAATTGGAGAATGATGATGAATCCTGGGGTCAATCAAAGCTTGTAAACTTAAATATTTTCAAAAATAACTATTGCAATCATTTAGCATATCAAACGAATTATTATAAATTACTAAAAAATTGTTCAGGCTTATTAGAGTTAAAATTTGATGTTGATTGTGTTGAAAAGTCTTTATTATCACCACCTTTAGTTATCAATCACCTTCAAACAATTAAACACTTAAGCTTAAAATTTGATTGCTTGAGTAATAATTCTTATGAATATGATAACATGTTAGTGATTATAAAGAATGGGATATTGTCAATTAAGGATTCAATAGAAAATTTGGAATTATATTTAGGGCTTAAACATCTAATGAAAGGAAATTTATTGGATGAATTTATTATCAAAATTGTTAGATTTTTAAAAATTGACATTAGATTTATATACTTAGTTGATTTGGTTTATCAACATAGGTTACTTGACACTCATTTAGACGAGTCTATTCCACTTAATTTTCCTGGAGTTTTAGTTGAATTTTCCAAGTCTAAACCTTTATCAAGAAAAAATAGCTATACTACATGGTTTTGTGAAGAGGATCCCTTATCATACAAAATTTTAAAAGTATTTGATTTATTTAATAGCAACTTCATTTTACATCAAGGATTAATTAGTGTAATAATTGAAAAGAGAATGTTGAGATATTGCTTTACTAATATGATTGAAATCCCAAAATGTGAATACTTACGAATTAAATATGATAATTCTCCAGTGACAGAAAATTTTTATGAACATGTTTGTTTAAAAAATTGTAAAAAAATTAGAGTATAAATTCTATTCATAGTTTAAATTTGTTGAAAGATTTTACGAGGTAAACCCAAAAAGATGTCACCTAATATTTTAGATAAAATGATTATACTCAAAACTATATAAAATTAATTAATTAATTAACTTTTTAACCCAATTACCTAACATTTCTCTTGCAATATTATTTGAACTCCAATTTCTTGAAGGATGAACACGATTACTAAATAATAAGAAAAATACCCCACTCGATCTATCAATTGCTAAAGTAGTACCAGTGAAACCAGTATGACCAGCTAAATTTGGATTTTTCATATCACCACCCCAATAATATTGATTTAATTCAAATCCTAATCCATGATCATTACCATCATTTAAATATTTATTATAATTTGTAAAAATTTGATCAACACTCCATTTTGATAAAATTTGATGTCCATTAAATGTACCATTATTTAAAATCATTTGACAAAATTTTGATACATCTCCTGTAGTACTAAATAATCCTGCATGACCACTAACACCATTTGTACTCCATGATTGTTCATCATGAACAGTTCCTCTAACTGGTTGTGGTCTCTTTGGTTCATCATTTCCTAATACCTCAATTTGATATTCTTGAGTTGCCATTCTACCATATTTTCTTAGATGTTTATTACCTTTATTGAAAAAAGTATCTTTCATACCTAATTTTGATGTATAATCATAAATTAATTCATCCAAATTTCTCTTAGTAACTTTTTCTAAAACCAATTGTAATGTCATAAAATTAATATCACTATATAAGAATTTTTCACCAGGTTTATTAATTAATTGTGATGTTAAAACACCTAAATGTCTTTCATAATCATTTTTAAAATATTTGGTAAATAATAATGGAGTTGGATCAGCATCAAATCCTGATGTATGAGTTAATAAATGTAATAATGTAACGTTTTCTTTACCATTAATTGCAAAAATTGGAATAATATCAGAAACTTTATCATGTAATTGAATTGTTTTTCTATCAAATTCTCTTAATACGGCAATAGTTGTAAATAATTTAGTCAAACTTGCTAAATCCCAAATTGTTTCAATTGATGATTTAATTTGTTTTGATTTTGGTAATAAATTACCTTCAATATCTGAATAAATTTGTGAATACCCATTAGCAAAATGTGTAAAAATTTTGGATTTATCACCAATTATGATTGATGATCCTGGTTGAACGATTGGTGATGTTTTGTTATTTGGAGTTGTTATACCTGTATATGATGATAAATTTGATTCAAGTTGTGGTAAAATTTTTGAATTAATATTTATTGCTAACGAAATTGTTAGAATAAATGAATAAAGTAATGTTGTTAGTTTCATTTGTTTGGTGTAATTGGTGATGGAATAAAGGTATTTTAGAAAGAAGTATTTGTAGTAGTATTTATACTAATTTTTTTTTTTTTTCAAATGATGTAAATAAACAGAATTGTTTGGGTAAGGAGTTTTCGCCGAGAAAAGTTTAGTGTGGGGTAGATTAGTAGTGTTTAAGGGTCCGGCGTGTTTTGCCGATATCTTACCACTGATGGGTTTTATTATATGCCGTTAACAAAAGAACGTTGCAATGATGTGGGATGGTAATTCAAAAACATCGATAAGATATCAACAGTTGCAAAGATATTACAGAATGATGGAGAATAATACATTTTATAATGATAATAGCTTCTCGATTTAATTATTTATAATATAACTAAGCCGATTAACCATGATACTATAGCTATAGCTATAACAAATCAATTCTAGTAACAATTTTTGGGATTTAAAAATGCCATAGCAACAACAGAAGTGACTGGCCCAAGTTTAGGTCAGAAATCGATTCATACAAAGCTCAAACCTTCTAGTTCTCGAGGTATATGTGGTTTGTCGTGAGAAGAAAGTGATCTTGATATCTGGTGTTCCTATGTTAGAAGACTAAAATTTATAAGGTGGTACAGCCGTAAACTATGTTCTTTTTGTTATCAATTGGGCTAATTGGTTATGTTTTATGGTATTATAATTAGCTCCAGGTCCCCTTTATACATATTGTGTATCGTTAGATCTGTATACATCTGATTGTTGCACTTTATTAAATTAGAACAAAAAGAATTGATAATGGCGTTAAATTGGCTATTTGTATTGGCAGTTTTGGTATAATACCGATTCATAATCGAGATCAATCATATTATTATCATCTTAGTTGTAATACAATTTGGTAGATGCTGTAGTGTCAAAAATTCAACAAGTCATATTTAAAAATTTTATTTTTGTATCATTGATTGAAAACGTGACATCCGGGTAACTTAAGGGAACTTCTTTAAGCCGTGCAAGGCTGAAGCTCAATTGACTTGCCACCCCTGTTTTTAAGGTAAAAACTTGTGACACAAAAAAAATGACTACATGATTTCATTTTTTAAACATGGCATGGCAACAAATTACACCAACCATAGAACTTGAGAAAAATGGTGATGAAGGAATAGTTTCAGCTGGTATGAGTAAAGGCAGTTCATGTATATGTAATACTTCAAAAAAACTCACCAAAGTTTACAACCAGTTGAGCTACGATATGTTAAATTTCTAAAAGCAGATATCAGTATATATTTAATTTCCAGATTGGTAATAGCACTAGGCTAGGTATACGGTATACCAATGGTGTTTGAAGAGGCTGAGGTCTAAATTTTAATTATCATAACACATTTTCAGCAAGCTTACTAGTAGTAGACTATTTTTTGGCTGCTTTTCTGCAATTACCTATAGTAACCAAAGGTACACTCTACTCATTGTTTCAACAAACCCTTACCATACCATAGTATTACACGGAAAAAATTTAAAAAAGTGGGGACCTGCCAACGCGGCTGAATTAAGTTTCAAACCTTTTTTTATGCCCCTTTTTTATAAGTTCTCTCTATTTTAAATTTTCTAAAGAATAACCATCACAAACTACTACACTCAAAAGTTTACAAATGAATGAACTAAATCAAGATTTGTTATTACAAATATTCTATGAAACTGATGTATCATCAATTCAAAATCTAAGATTAACATGTCAAGATTTTAAAACCATTATTGACAATAATTTAGAATCTTTAATTCTAAAAATTCAAGATTCAAATTTTCATCCAAACTTTATAAATGATCCAACCAAAACAATACTTCAACAAGCTGATTTATATGATAAATTTAATAAAAGATATCCAATTGATGGACCTATGGTATGTGATAGAGAAGACCCATGTTATAATAATATTCCAATAAATTTTGGAAATAAAATTAAAACATGTTTTGATGGATATCCAGAATTAAGACTTGAATGGTTACCAACAGCTATGAATAAAGAATGTACAAAATTTCAAAATTTCACAACGCATGGTAATGGATATGAAATTGATATTATTAATAAAACTTTTAAAGCATTGGATTTATCAAAATGTGTTGATAAAGTAACATATGAAATTGGGTTTAATCCTATTCCAATGAATCCAAATAAACATTTACCACAAGATTTATATCGTTTTTTTAAAGATGAAGATAGATATATTTGTATTTATTATAATTTATCAGAAATCTCTAGGTATGAAGTTTATGTTATTGAAGATAATGAAATTAAAAGTTCATGGAGTTTAAAATCACCGCCAAATGAAAAAGAACCTGAGCAAGTTGCTTATAGTAATGGATATTTATCAGCTATTTATGGTCATTCAACATCTTCACATTTTATAGCAATTCATGATGTTTATACTGGGGAAATATTATCAAGACATTCATTCCCAAATGAACATGAATCTCATGATTTATCAATGAATAAAACTCATATTTGGGTTATAGATGGTAAAAATTCTTTTTACTCAATTAAAATTAAAGATTTTTTAAAGGATACGGATTATCCTAATTGGCAAAAAGTTGTAAATTCACAATTTACAATGGATTTTTATAATAGTGAAGACCAATTTACTAATGAATATATTGGAATGGTTAATAAAGATCGATTAATTTTATATAATTTAGTTCATCATAAAGCTAAATTATATACTTATTACCATTTAAGAAGAAGAGATGATAACGGTATTTGGATAATTGGAGATTTTAATTCAAAACCTTGTTTTTTCAATGATTTTATGATGGATAGTTGGTGTAATTATTATAGATCCAAAAATTTTGATGGACCAATAAGTTTTGATGAATTTCAGTGTATTGAATGTAATGATTGGGGAACGCCAAATACAACAGGTAAAAAAATCTTAAAATATTATGATTTAGTATCAAATGTTGAAGAAAATTATACTGAAATTGTTAATATTCTAGAAGATAAAGATTGTGGAAGTTTTAAACAATTGAAAAAAAAAATTGATATTTATTATTCATCACAACAATCTGTTAATACACCAGCAGTTAGAGATGTTGATAATCCATCATTAACACGTTGGTTTAGTTTTAATACGGAAGGTGAAGTTCAATGGAGATTTGAATATTCTAATGATGACCAATATAAAGTTGTAGGGCTTAAATTTTGTTAATAAAAAACCTGGTAATTTAAGCGTGACCAAAAAAAATTTTTTTTTTCACATCACGACAATAATAATAATAATAATAATAACAATCAAAAAATGATATCACGTAGAATTTTAAGAACTTTCACCACTACAACAACGAAACATGCAAAATTAAAAGAACCAAAAAAATTTCTTGGTAGACCGAGTTTTAATTTAAAAGCCGGATTAATTGGATTACCGAATACAGGAAAATCTTCATTATTTCAAGCAATTACAGAATCAAAATTAGGTAATCCAGCAAATTTCCCATTTGCAACTATTGAACCAGAAATTGCCAAAATTATTATCCCAAGTGAAAAATTAGATCAATTACAAAAAACTTATAATAGCAAGAAAAAAATTCATGCTACATTAACAATTCATGATATTGCAGGATTAGTTCGAAATGCAAGTGAAGGTAAAGGAATGGGATCAGCATTTTTATCAAATGTTAGACAAGTTGATGGATTATTTCAAATTGTTAGAGCATTTGAAGATGAAGATATTATACATGTTGAAGAATCAGTTGATCCAATTAGAGATTTACAAATTGTATTTGATGAATTATTATTAAAAGATATGGAATATGTATTAAGTTATTTAGAAGTTTGTAAAAAAAATTTAAAAAAATCTGGTAAAGAAGGTTTAAAAGAAATTGAAATTGGTGAAAAAGTTTTGAAATTTTTAGAAAATGGTAATAAAAGAATTATTGATGGTGAATGGGATAATAATGAAATTGATGTTATTAATAAAATGAGTTTATTAACTTCAAAACCAAGTGTTTATTTAGCTAATATTAGTGAAAATGATTATATGGATGGTGAAGAAACTTTAATGATTAAAGATATTAAAAAATGGGTAAATGAATATAGTAAAGGTGATAGTGTTATACCAATGTGTATATCAATGGAACATCGATTAGCATTAATGAATAAAGAAGATAAATTAGAAGAAATGGAAGTTTTGGAATTACAAAGTTCATTACCAAAAGCAATTATAGAATTAAGAAAATCTTTAAATTTAATAAGTTTTTTCACATGTGGTGAACAAGAAGCAAGAGAATGGACAATTCGATCTAATACTTTAGCACCAGATGCTGCATCAGTTATTCATAAAGATTTAGGTAAAACTTTTATTCAAGCTTTGGTTACAAAATATAATGATGCAATTGAATTTAATGGTGATGAGAATTTATTAAAATCTAATGGTAAAATTTTACCAAAAGGTAAAGATTATATAGTTGAACCTGATGATATTATTTTATTCAAATCAGGAGCTGCATCAAAACGTTAGTAAAAAAAATTTTGTAAATATTTAATAATAATGCATTTGTAAATATGATTGAATCAGAATAAACTTCTTCTCATGGTAAATATATATAATCGACGAGCTGGGTTTATAAAGATAGAGCTAGTTAATAGCTCATTATCATCATTTAAAAATATTTAGAGCATTATGGTTGTATAAATGTTCATACCTTTCGAATTATGTTTGTTGTTGGTGAAAAAAGGAAAAAAAAAGTTTAAGAGGAAAATTTTTTGGAAGATTTTTATGCGATGAGGTGTGCTGAGATGTACGCTTACATATGGTATCAAATTTACGCGGAAAATTTTTTTTATGCATTGGTAAGGTCGTGTCGGGCCTATAGATATGCTTAGAGCTGTAGTTAATTTGCATACTTCAAGCCGCATTAACTATCACTGTAGAGACAATAGTGATGAGGTTGAGATCAAGATCAAGATTGAGACGATAAAAGTAACTATGAAAAAAAAAAAAAAAAAAAACAGAAACTTTCGTTCAATAAAAAATGCGAATTGTAATATATAAAAATGATATATAAATAAATAAAGAATAATAAAATAGAAAAGAAAAAAAGCTCTCTTTCAATTTAAATATGATGTGATAAAAAAAAAAACTCTTAATTGTAGTGTAGATCTCGATCGAGTAGGTGTTTTTCTTTTTAAAAATGCTTTGGAGTTGGAGTAGTAGTAGAAATATTTTTAGTACATTCACGTACCAAAACTTGATAACTACAAATAAATAGCTCAGCTTGTCTAATAGATCTTTTCAAAATTCTAATTTGTTTCGAATAATCTGATGATTGAGGATCTAATCTTACTAATTCTCTTAATAATAAATTTTTTTCTTGACAATATAATGATAATTGTAAAATATTGGTATTAAATTCTTCATTATTGCTGGAAGGAGATAAACCAGGTGAATATATTGATGTAGATGATAAATTTGGTGAAGATGATGTTGAACTTGTTGTTGAACTTAAATGTGTAGATTCAAATTGATTTGACATAGGAATAATAGGTGAATACATTTTTGTTTTTTTTTTTTTTTTTGTTTTTCTTTGATTGTTATGAATAGTTATAATATTGGAGTAAAAATGATATAATAATAAAAATTGAGTATGAGTAGTTAAAATTGTGGAAGGAAATCAGTTTATTTATATATTATTTTTTTTCTATTATTCTAATATATTGCGCACTAAAGAATTTAGTACTGCTTATGATACAAATTTCTGAGGAAAAAAGGAAATTACAAGAATGATCCTGTGCGTTACTGTACATTAAATCAAAATAGGGGAATAAAAATACCTGAGCTTATTAACTTAGCTCTCTTTCTCTTTCCTCACCAAAAGCTTCAATTCAATTCAATAGAGATACATTAATACTAAGTTATAATTTTTGGGTACACCCGAAAGAATTGATTATTTTGTGTGTTCTAGACTTGGGTAATAATAATTTTCAACTGAATCAAAAGCCACACAAAAAATTCTCGTTTTTTTTTTTTACCTTAATACCAGAGCTTTTCGTGCAGCTAACTACTACTGGTAATTTTCTTTTAGTCAAAACTTACAATAACATTCCTACTTTTTTTGGCTAAGTTATATTTGGTACTTTATTTTTAGCTGACAGAATTTTCTTTCCTAAGTTAAGCAATTTTTTTATAGATACTTTTTTTTTTTAAGTCAAGCTTCAAGAAAATAATTATTTTGAAACAAGTGTATACTTGTACTTTCCTGTTGTCTATTTTGGTAAAAACTAAAATGATAGGTACACGTGTGCCATAAAAATAACTTTCTTGTCAATTTAATATTTTTCAATTAGGTACATAGACAGTTTTAGAAGCCAAAACTGGTATACAAACCTTTTGGTCGCATATTAAATGGTACATCTTTCTTTCAACCATTACTTGAAATCTTACACTAAATACCTATAACTGAATGTTGATATATATATGGAACCAAGAATTTATAATAGTCAAAACACCAGCAGCCCCCATAGCCACTTCAATATATATACAGTCTATAGTATACCAAATACAGCTGGTAGACTGTATAACCAGAGTTTTTTGCATTAAATAGCGGTTGTATTAATTCTTAGTTGTACTTTAAATTGATATAAGCTAACGTTAGAGTCTTTAGTGTATAAATTTAAATTTATTAATGTGGGCACAAATTTTGTATAGATACTAATAATATACTATATACATATAAGCTCAATAGATAGTTTAAGCCAACAGCCAACTGTAACTTAAGATTTTTATATATACAGAACTTGATGCTTTAGTAAAACTGTATATAAATTTTAAGTAGCTAACAGCTTTATTATAATTATATACTTTATATATATTATAAGAAAGTCTAAAAAAGATATAACGCTTAGTAACTTGATTGGATACATTAAGAAAAGTATTATCACTGAACTAAGAATTTTTTTGTATATCATACTAGATATAGTACTTATTGTATTTGAAAATTTCAACCAAACTTTGATAAATTACTTATTAATGGGGTATTCCATGTTGATCATTATTAAAAATTAGTGGAGAGACAGAGAGTAAACACGTAATAAATTTTAACGTTTAACAAAAAAGAAGTGATCAGCGGTGGTGGTGCGTAAAAACCTGAAACCCTTTTTTTATCGTTGCCGCATCATCATCGCATAAATAATTTCTCAACGTGTTTTTTTTTTTTATTTCTTATCCACATCAGATCTATTTTTATCAATTCAATAATTGATATAATGACAAAACTTCTTTCTCCAAGTTATTTTTTAAGTGGGTTCTGTAACTTGGATGCCGTGAACTAGTGTCCTTTATAAGATTGTAGACTTTTATTCAAATCTTTGAATTTTATATTTAATAACTTGTTAAGATCAGTTTAATGGTAATTAATGGGTACTAATAGGGTTTTCTATTGAACGGTTTATTAGGGTTTATAATAAATATACAAGCAAAAGTATTTAATTATTATTGTTTAATTGATTAGGTAATCAGGATACTTTTCGAATTCCTATACTCTTTACCAATAGGTAATAGTGCAAAAAAAATCGGGTAAAGCGCAATTCTATAGGCTATTTGATTCGAAAAAGTAAGTTATTTTATGTCCCAAGAAAGTAACTTTATTAATAAAAAATTGATCTCCTAAATTACAAAAAAATCAAATTTTATTATATTTTCAGTTTCATGTTTTAAAGGGCAATTGATTGAGAGAGATTATAATTCATTTAAAAAGCAGCTCTACTGGTATTAATTCTAGAGCATCTTAGCAGTCAAAGTCAATCCCCTTGAATGCTTAAATATTGTTATCCTAAAGAATAAGTTTCATGTCCAGAATAGATTAAAAGATTCAAAAGCTGGTGAAGCAAATGTCTTATTTGCCCAGAAGATGGGGCTCATTTATATTTTATTAAATGAGGATTAGGGTTAATTTTTAACACTGCCAATTTAGGTTTAAGCAGTATAAATAAATTTTTGTAATTTTTTAGATGGTGAATTTTTTGAATGAGAATTTTTTTCATTTTCTCTTTTCGGA
>JAJLUL010000085.1:81724-92649 GCA_030564325.1 Blastobotrys capitulatus | reverse complement strand
TACATATCCGGATAATCTGGTGTTAAAAAAAAAAAATCGGTATCGGGGATCAGTACCAATGGTAACAGTCCCTACTTATTCTTTTTAAGTACTAGTAAGATTTTTTTTGGCTGTGGTAAAAAATTTTTATGCACTAAAATTTTTTTTGTGGGTAACACTCTAAAACCACAAAATTCTTCACGCAAAAACTCTATATTCTGGTAATCCGGAAGCCCAAGTTGGTTTAAAGGAGTCGTTACCAAAGCATATTCTTAAAAATTTTGAATCCACCCAGTTATCAAGCCTGCCACCCCTGATATACAGGCATTTTAAAATTTGTAAACAAACAAAATAAATAAACATTCAAAACAAAAAAAAGGTTCAACTTTACTATAATTTATGAAGAACCACAACACTTAGCTTTGAATACTAATGACTGAGTCCTTCTCTATAAATATTAATGACCAAATTATTTCCTATAATGTTTAAAAAAGCTTTTTGTCAACTTAAGTTCAAATCAAAGACTGGTAGGGGTAGGCCTGTTGAAAAGAAAATTGGTGGTAGTACAATATTTTTAACTATGTTGACAGCTCTTCGAATTTAGAAGAATTATTTTACAAGATGCACCATTTTGGATAAGAAAATATTCTGACTTAGAATTAATTATGGAAACGTTCATTATTTAACACAAAAGCTTTTAAGCTTTTTCATTGGAAATTTTGAGAACTAAAAATATTATAGTATATACATCGAAAAAGATTACCAGAGTCTTAAAGAATGAGAATAATGCAAATGACATTGCATGGCACATTTAATGTTTTCCTGAAGTACAAATGGCATTTAGTGGTCAGATAGTTGAATTAGGTACTATTACTAAAAATCGAGGCGAATATAATCCAAAAACGACAAGGCTTGATTAGAACTTCAGCATGAGTGCAACAATGATCCATGAATTTGAAACATGACGGTTCTAATCGATCCATGTTAATGATAAATTTAGATAGACTTTCACACCAAGGTTGAACATTTAATGAAATTGAACTTGATCTCCATTGAAGAAGTATAGTAAATTTAACCAATTTGTAGCCATTAAGTGCTCAAAATCAACTGTAGTTTCTGCTAGTAATATCATTAACAATAATTCTAATAGATACTGCTAATAACAGCAGAAGCATAATACAATGACCTTCCTTGTTGAGTAGTGATATTGTAGTAATCACACGGTAATTTTAGCTCATTTTTTAGTCCATTAGTTAGTAAAATTCAATTATTTAATGAATTATACCAAATTTAAAGCCTATATTGCTAATTTAAAGCCTATATTGCTTTCATTCGATGTAAATGTCGTGTTAAAATGGTTATTAGTTTTATTTGTTTAGATGAAAAATGTCCTTTAAAAAAAAAAAAAAATTCATGATGTAAAAAAAATAAGCCTGGTACTCGTTCGCGTGCGCATCCAGTAAGAAAATTTATAATAAAAAACCTTTAAGCTGTGGTAACTTTTTTTTTAAGCACTTGTAAAGAGGTTGGGGCTTGAAAAATTTTGTGCTCATTTGGCACTTATTTTATAAATTTGGTTGGGTCGGGCCTTTAAGCTTGGAAACAACGGAGGACCCAATTTATTACCCACTTTAATTTTATTAAAATATTAATTACATATATAAGCCAATTAATTGAGGTGCTAAATATTGTTTAAATATTATATATTAATCTGATATATATCAACATTTAACTAAATCAAATATATAATATTTCAAAACAAGCTTAACTATATATATACTCTAATTCGAGATGGATCCACAATTTTGGTAACGCGTTTCATATATACAGTATATACATTTTAAATATATATACATGAATGCTATGTACAAGTTGTATATACAGTATATATATTATATCATGCAGCTTTTATGTATAAATGTATATACTGTATATATAAATCAATTACAAAACGGAAAAAAAAAATTAAAACATTTTCAAAAAAACAAAAACTTTTTGTTAAACATAACTTTCATAATAATAATAAAAAATTCTATAGATAACTTTATATAATAAATAAATAACTCAACAAACTCATAATCATCATCTTCTCTCTATATACATGTATATACTTTTTCTTTATAATCTTTCTTCTATTTCAACTTAAAGAGATACCAATTCACCATTTTTAAATTTTTCTTTATCAATTCGAATTATTCCAAAATCTTTCAAAGGAACAGTACCAAAATATCCACCTTTCCATGGAACTTTACCATCATCATTACTAATATTTTCCAAAATTTCACTAGTTGATTGATTATTTGTAGTATTAACCATTTCAGTACAATCAGGTTCATCAACATCTTTCAACTTACCAATAAATGGAGTTGGAATATTATTTTCTTCATTATTTTTCTTATCAAATTCAACTCTTGCCATTTTATGTTCATCATCCAAAGCTTTATATTTATTACCATAACATCTTGAAGTTTCAATTGCTAATAACCATTTTTTAAATTGATATAATCTTGTCAAATCATCCCATTTTTTTTGTTTAAAAATTGTTGGTTTTTGATTATATTTTTGAAAAATTTCTTCCATTTGTTCAAAAGATTCCCAAACTCCAACAGTCATACCAGCACAAATAGCAGCACCTAAACTTGTTGGTTCAGTCATTGGAGATTTAATAACATCAACTCCCAAAACATCAGCTTGAATTCTCATTAAACCATCAGAATTTGTTAATCCACCATCAACTTTAATTGAATTTAAACCTTTCATACCATCTTCAGGATTTGTACCAGTCATTTTATGTAACAAATCTTTTGTTTGAAAACAAATAGCTTCACAACTTGCTCTACAATAATGACCTTTATGACTACCATAAGTTAAACCAAATGTTACACCTTTTGCATTAGCATCCCAATAAGGAGCTAATAATCCATTAAAAGCAGTAACAAAATAAACCCCTTCATTATCACTTTGTTTTTCAGCATATAAACCCAGTTCTAAAGCAGAACTAATCAAATTCATACTTTGTAACCATCTAATAACGGAACCACAAACTGCAATACTACCTTCCAAAGCATAAATTGGTTTTGAACCCTTTTTTTGATAAACAACAGTTGGTAATAAACCAGATTCACTACCATCAACACAAGTTTCACCAGTATTATACAAAACAAAACAACCAGTACCATAAGTTGCCTTTGAATCACCTTTTCTAAAACCCATATGACCAACTAATGCAGAAGATTGATCACCAATACAACCAGTAATTGGAACTCTATGATTTACAGCCCAACAAGTATCTAATAAATTACCATAAAATTCACTACAACTTTTAATTTCTGGTAAAATTAAATTTTCCAAATCAAAATGTTTAATTAATTCATCATCCCATTGTAAAGTATCTTTATTAACTAATAAAGATCTCAAAGCATTTGAACAATCAGTTGCATGAACAGTTTGAGAAGTTAAATTATAAATAATCCAAGAATCAACTGTTGCAAATGCCAATTTTTTTTTATCATATAATTCTTTTGCTTTTGGAACATTATCCAAAATCCAACGAATTTTTAATGCTGGAAAATAACTATTTAATAATAATCCAGTTTTTTTTGCTAATAAATCAGATTTATATTTTTCAATCATATCATTAGTTCTTGAATCACTCCAAACAATTGCATTATAAACTGGTTTACCATCAGTAATATCAAATAAGATAGTAGTTTCTCGTTGATTTGTAATTCCCAAACCTTGAACTCTTTTACGTGTATCTGGTGATATTTTTGCATATAATGCTGATAAACAAGCTCTACTATTAGCAACATAATCCCAAGGATTTTGTTCAACATAACCTGGTTTTGGATAACTACCTCCCATTTGAATTTGAACTTTTTCAACCAACTGACCATTTGAATCGAATAATGAAGCTCTACAACTTGTTGTACCATGATCAAGACCAATTAAATATACAGGTCTAAATTCTTCTGGTAAACTTGGTCCTGAATTATCATGTAAATATTGAAAACTATTTTCATGAGTTTCTGGTCTTGTTGGAACATCATGTAGTTTAACTGTATACAGTTTGTCTGTGGTGGCTGTTGCTGCTGTTGCTGCTGCCGTTGTTGTCATAGTTTTGAATCTTAGACTATTGAATAATTTTGATGTTGTTGTAGGTTTGTATAAAAATGATACAAATTTGGATGAAAACATCAAAAAAAAAAAAAAAAAAAAAAAAAAAAAAGGAGGGGTAGGTAGGAAAATAAATACTCTTAGGGGTATTTATATAACGTGCAAAAAAAATTTAAAAAAATTCAATACCTTGTACAGATGTTAGTAATTAATAAATTAACCCTGTAATAAGCTTATGCTTTTTAGCTATAGCTAGCCTTAGGCTGTGTTTGTTGGTTGTGTATGTATAGTGTGGCCCTTAATAATTATGCAAGCAAATGATTTAGTGCGATTTTTTTTTTTTTTCACTTAGTGTGTTGAAAAAAAAAAGGTTTTCTCTTGTGTGTAATTTTCTTTTGAGCTTTTGAGTTAAGATTTTTTTAAAACTTGATAATTGGATACAGGTTTATTTAATACTTTGTTGTTGTTGTTGGTTAGTTATTCTTTCTTAACTTATATATACAAAACATCAACTGTAGTATTCAAATCAATCAATAATAATTTATCATGATGAATAAAAAACTTTGTGAGTAAAAAAAAAAATTTTTCAAAGTTTTTCCGGGGTTGGTCGATGTAAAAAAAAGGTTAACTGAGACATTCCGATATTCTCCCCCAGCTTTTCTATTACTCTGAGTCTAGTTTGTAGGATCCGACGCTTGCTATTTGCTACTTGAAGAAGTTTATATTTTTTCTACTATTGTAATATCGTCAAATTATTGGACCAAAAATTTTATAATGGTTTGAATCATTAAACAATAGAATCAATGATTAGCATTAGGTCATTGAAATTAATCTGATTTGAATTGAAAATTTAAACTGGGCAGGGTATCCCTATTATTATATGAAATCACGTTGGACATCGGATAGAAATACATTCCAAAGGTGTGGTAAGCCTATCACGTAAGATCGAGTATAAATCATTTAAAGCATCTGATACCAGTGTTCAGTAGCTTAGTAGTATTTGTATGATTAAAACAGTATACTATAGACTATAGGTGGATCTAAATATACAATTGTACACTGTATGTTGCACGTGTATATACCATAATGGTAGAAAACTCTAGCTGCTTAAGATTATTTCACAGTCAGATATATATACAATGTACAAGCTTACTGGTTGTACTTGCAAATGGTAGCTAAGTAGTCTACGATAGTAGTATTACTCATGAATACAGCTGGTATACTGTATATATATAATGGCGAAATCTACAGCTGAACTGGTTTGAGGGCCTTATAATGTTATAATTAATTAATTCTGATCATCGATCTATAGGACCATGGCATGCAGACACTTTGTAAACAGTTGTTAGCTAGTGCATATGATGTCCACAGACAAAATACATCTACAATACGTACACGTTAATACTATAGCTATATGATAATTATCAGATTTAAATTGTTAATTGATATTTATATTTATAATATATCTATGTAAATTTAAAATTTTATGTCTACATGCATACATGTGTACAACTTAATTAAGTACTATTTAGTCAATACGTATTCACGTTGTATACTAGCTAGTACATACCATGATTAACCCCATAATCCAAAAAAACGTTAATTAGGTTTTACAAATGTCATATCTCCATAAAATAATTAACGTCTGATGATCGACTAGCTATCCATTACCTATTTTATTTTACAAAATCTGGGGAAATTTTTGAGGGGCTAATTAACCAGCTGCAGCCGTTCATATATATTATAATTTGAATGATCTTGCATTATGTAGCGCTAATTCAGGGACATTCAACGCTGTCAAGATATATCAACATTTTTAGTATTATATACGATATTATTATAACCAATAAGGTTAAGCAATAGCATTTAAATTTTAAAAGTCAACAAAAATTTAGAATTCAAGATTCGAATTTCGAAGGGTAATTTAATCTATATATATACTGGATATGTTTTATAATTACTTTGCTTGAACGCGTAATTATACCTGAGAGGTGCTAATGAGAGGTGGGGGTTAAAAATTCGCCACTCGGTTAGCAAAGTTTAAGCATGTACAGTGTACTTTGTTTGTTTATAACTGGCTTGTGCAGCCAAAATAAATAATTAAAACAAAAAATTGGTACATTAAAATGATCAAAATAGCATCTTTAAAATGTTAAATAGCCATTAAATACAATGTAGACCATCTTAATTGATACAAGTTGTGCAAATATACATGTATTATGTCGGTCAACACATCACGTTATCTATAGATCATGATCACTCGTTTTTATACGGTTCTGGGATTCTACTTCAAGCAGTTGTAATACCCCTAATAATATTTTTTTTAACTCCTTTTTCGTTATCTAGTTTATCTATCCTACAGTAGCTTTATTTTTGCTTATCAATATAAATATATGGAGTAATAATCTATATTATATTATAAATGGCTTTTTTTTTTTTTTTTCTAAATTCCCAAACATATATAAATTAAAAATTTCTACTTCTTAACATTCACTTTTTTTTTTTACTCCTCTTTTTTTTAATTATTATTAAACGACGACAATAACCAATCAACTATAACAAACTCACAAAGCATTTCAAAGATCTATATTTAATAGCTGACCTTTGTTTTTTAGTATAATTTATAATTATTAACTACGAACAAAAAGATTAAGTAACCTCCCCCAACACCAAATCTTAACTTTAAGTTCAGTTAATAGAAAGAAACTCACAGGCGCCTGATACAAGATACTTTTAAAAAAAAACTTAATTCATTATTAGCATTCATTAACTACAACTTATTAACTATTAACAAATACTCTTTTTAAAACAAACAAAAAAAAAAGTTATAATAATTAGGTAACACATTAACGCAAAAAAAAAAACCTTTTTTTATTTATTCCTTCAAACTAATAACAACATATTAAAACATTTTTGTTTTTTGCTCATTTTAACTTATATATTCTTTTTTATTTTGACAACATATTTATAATCATATCAATATACTCAAACGATACATATACATTTTAAAATAAAAAAAATGTCTACATTTATAGGTAAGGATCCTTTTTTTTTTTTCTATTTTAAAAGAATAAACTAACTAATTCTTTTTTTTTAATAGTCCGATTAGTACCTATTTCAACAACTGATGGTAATAATGAAGATTCTGAAACCAAAACTTTTAAATTAAGTCCAGTTGAACCAGAAATTTTGATTGGGAGAAGATCTAAAAAAACAACAAGTGATAATCAAAATGATTTAAATGGTAGAATCAGTTTTTCTGGATCATCAATTAGTAGAGAACATGGTAAATTTATGTTAGTAAAAGATGAAGTATTTTATCAAGATATGAAGAGTAAAAATGGTACATCATTAGGAGATTCAAAAGAACGATTAGTTGAAAAAACTAAAATTGAAGATGGAAATATTTTATCATTAGGAATTGCAACTAATAATCCATTAAAAATTAAAGTTGGAATTGAAAATAATAATATTGATAATCAAAAATCATCAACACCAGTTTATGAATCATCAACAAATCAAAATAATAATACCAACTATTCAATTGTTTTTGATGATGATGAAGATGATGAAGATAATTTATATAATAATAAACCAGAAGAAATTGAAGTAGAAGAAGAAGAAGAAGTTAGTATTGTTTCTTTTAGTAATAATAATCAAACTAGTGAAGATAAAAAGACTACTACTGAGGAATCAAAACCTTTTACTTTTGATTTTAATAAAAAAAGTGATGTTTATGAAATGATTGATGATGATGATGAAGAAGAAGAAGAAGAAGAAGAAGAAGCAAAACAAGAAGAAGTAAAAGATAAGAGCAGTACACCAGAATTTGATGAAGACAAACTAAAACAAAGTGAAAAAGAATTGGATGAATTATTATCACGGTCAAATAATCATGTTTATAATACTGAATTCAAAACTTCATTTGATGATGAAGATTCTGATTCTGATGATTCTGATTCTGAAGCTTTTAGTAGTGAATGTGAACAAGATGGTCAAGAGGATGAAGATGAAGATGAAGAACAAGAAATTGAAGAAGTTGATGAAGAAGAAGAAAAAGAAGAAGAAGAATTGGATAGTGAAGAAGAAGATAAAAATTTTGACATTAAAGTTGAACAATTTAGATCCAAACCAATTGAACCATTATTAAATCCAGTTGCTATTGGTAAAAGAAAACGAGAAGAAGAATCAGAAGAACCAGAACAACAAACTAGAGAACCAACAAATCAACCACCAAGTAAAGTACGAGTAGTATTAAAAGAAGCATTAAAATTTGTTGGAGCTGCATTAATTGGATCTGCTGCTACCATTTATGGATTAATTGCAACTGCTGATGAAGAAATGTTGAAGAATTCTTAAGAACGAAATTCCAACTTTTTACTATACCTTTTATTATTATTATTATTATTATTTATTTATATAACTTTTGCACACTCTATTATTATTATTGAATATATATCATTAATATTGTTTTTTTTTTTATTAAATTATTTTTCTATATAAAATTTAAATTGGGAAAAAAAATCTCCATAATTTTTTATACCATGGTGCAAATCTTTCAACTAAATCTTCATCTTGTTGTGTTGGAATTTGATTTAAATCATTATCCAAAATTCTTAAATCTCTTCTTTCTCTTCTTTGAGGAAGAAAAGTGTTATTATTATTATTATGACCTTGTAATTGACGTTGTCTTGCTCTAATTCTATCCAATCTCATTGCTCTTCTAACAGTTGAATAAGTAATTGAAATTCCAGGAGGTAAATAACCTTTTGGTAAACAACTTTTTTTACATAAAGGACATAAACTACTTTGAGTTATAAAAAAATAATCAACACATTTTGGATGATAAATATGACCACAAGGTAATAAACGAATTTTTTTTTCATATTCAAATTTTTCCAAACAAATTGAACATTCCATTTGAATATATGGTGTAGTAGTAGTAATTTTTTTTTCTTTACTAATATTATTATTATAATGTTTAGATTTTAATTTTTCAAATTTATTTTTTAATTGAGTAGTATCATTAGTACTAATAGTATTTGTAGTTTGAAAAATTTTATTATTAAATTTTTTTAATGGCATTTTATCAATAATATCTTGTGGAATATATAATCTTTTTAAACCCAATTCTTCCAAATTTACTTCACCAGAACTAACTCTATTAATTAATTTTTTTTTATGAAAAATTGCAATTATTCTTGCAATTGTAACAATTAAAAATAATAAAAAAACCATTCCTAATACTCCAATTAAAATTGGTATACAATCAACTGACCAAATTTTATTTCTTGAATTAGTATTATTAATTGATGAAATTGGTTTTTCTGGTAAATAAGTTGCTTGTAATAAAACAAATTGATCTTGATGTTGAATTGATAATGAACTAATTAAATTTGTTAATTGATTACCTCTTCTTTGATCAATTTCAATTAATTTTAATAATGTTTTTTTATTTAATGTATTATTTTTATTAATTTCAATTTGTGAATTGGAATTGGTATATTCTTTATATAATAAAACTCCATCACCTCCTTCATATTCAACTTGTGTTAATATATTATCTAAACATTCCATATTATTATTAATAATTGGTGCTAATGCAATATGAGAAAAATTCCATTCCAAACTAACTTTATTTTTATAATCTTTAGTTTCTTTAATTTTTAAATCTAATCGTTCTTGACTTTTTTGAATTGATTCAATAATATTATATGTTGAATTATGATTAATACATGGAACATTTGGAATATATAATGCAGCTTTTAAATCAATTATATCATTTTTTTTTCTTTTAATTAATTTATTTTCTTGTTCTTGGTTTTCTTGTTCTTCTTCTTCCAATTCTTCTTTACTTAATTTAAAATCATCAATTGTTAAGTTTCTTGCAAATGGTTGATAATTAGTTTGATTTTGTTGTTGTTGTTGTTTTAATAATTTTTTAGATTTTTTGGTTCTTTTATTTTTAACAAATGATACTTGTTTTAAAAATGTTGGTTTATATGATGATTTTTTTTTAATTTGTTTTGATATTGGATATTTATATATTTTAAATCGTAAATCAACTTGGTTATTTGTCATTCTCTTCTTTTTATAACCTATTCTATTGGTTACACTTTTATTCTTTTTGAATAAGAATGGCTTCAACTTATCAGAATAAAAAAAAAGGTAGTAGTTGTTAATTTGAAAAGTATTTTTTTAAAAAAAAGGTTTTTAACATTTTAAGTAAAAAAAAGCTAAAAATAACAACAATGATCTGCTCTGCTCTGCTCAGGGGAGTGCTGAGATGAGTGAGGGTCTAGTTTTACCGAAAATATGCAAACAAAGGTAGAACTCAAAAAAAAAAATTGCAATTCAACCTTTTAAAAAGGTTAACTAGATCATAATCTATTCATCAACATCCTCCTCCTCTTCATCTTCTTCGTTTTTTTCATTTTTTTGTTCAATACAACCAATCTTAATCAACAAATCATTCATATCTTTTGAACTTTTTTGCATAATCTCAATTAATCCTAATTTTAAATCATCACTATTTGGATGATTATTTATATCTATACCATTAACATATGATATTAAATCTTTTAAATTATTATTAATTATAATTGTAGTTTGATGGATTTTTCTTAATTCATTTAAAACTTTTTTTTCATGATTTGTAAGTTGTTGTTCTTGTTCATTGGTAATATCAGTTGTCATTGTTAATAATTATATGGTGTGTCAAAACGCGAAAAAAAAAATAATATTAAAAAAAACTGATGCGTAACCTTTTTTTTTTTTTTTTTTTTGGATAATTTTTGACACGTTCAAATTTATAGTATGCATGGGCTAAA
>JAJLUL010000085.1:0-81624 GCA_030564325.1 Blastobotrys capitulatus | reverse complement strand
AGAAATTTAAAATTTTATATAGTATATTTGATATTTATTTATAAAATATGGTCCAAATACACTCATTTGAAATTGTAGTATTACATTAATCATATATATTACTTATTAATTTACATAAAAACTTGGACATTTATCATTATTGTCAATTACACCATTGTTAACACACAAAAACTCATTCATCCTCCCTAAACAATATGTTGAGTCTTTTCAACACCAATTTCCATACTACCATTACCTCCATTACTCAATTCATCAGGATTACCACTAATTTCAATTTCAATTCCTTTAAATTCTTCAATTGAATAATAATCAAATAATAAATCCAATACAACAACAATCCATTCACATAAT
Source organism: Blastobotrys capitulatus (assembly GCA_030564325.1). Lineage (NCBI taxonomy): Eukaryota > Fungi > Ascomycota > Dipodascomycetes > Dipodascales > Trichomonascaceae > Blastobotrys > Blastobotrys capitulatus. Next base: position 81,273 of record JAJLUL010000085.1, on the reverse strand, counting down.
GCATATTTTGATAAAGCTCCAGCTTTTTGATATAATCGATGTTGAATTAAATAATGACCTAAAGGTATAATCATTAAAATATAACATTTTAAAATTCTTAATCTTTTTTTATAACCAATTTGATTATTTAAATTTTTTGTGATAAATGTAATTATTACCATCCAAATAGTTGTAAAAATTCCATAACAAATCATTGCAGTATCATGTAAATCATGATCATCATTATCAGGAACATAAACCATAATTCCAGCTAATAAAGTTCTTGATATACCAATAAATAAAAATAATAAAACATTAGATTCTTTTAATAAAGAATTATCACCTTTATATAATAAAAACCATAATAAAGTTATAATAATTCTTGGACCTGATGAAATTGCAATAAAAATTTGAAAAATCATTCTTTCAGGAAAATTTAATCCTATTGAATGTGTAACTGTTGGAAACCATTCATCAGGATATGTAAATAATTCATTTGTAACTGATTTTTTATAGTCTAATAATATAGTTGAAAATAATGCTAAAAAAAATGCTGATGCTATTATATAAGTGTGAGATTCAGCTATTACACTACAATTAATTGTAGCTAAATGTTTTGTCGCGAGTTTAGCAACCATGATGTTTTTTTGTTTTGATAAATTGTTTTGAAGGTTTTTCTTTTTTCTTGTTAATGATGATGTGGTCTAATGCTGATTTTTTATTAATTTGTGGAGGAACGAACGAACGATCGTGTTATAAAAAAATGAAAAATTTAGAGTAAAAAAAAAAAAAAGATTCGAAGCGAAAAGGGGTTGGTTAGTTAAAGTTTATTAGTGTGTTTTAACGAAATCGGGCTCGGAGTTATCGGCAACAGTTTTTGAAATCCATTTCCCGTGCCGGGACCCTGTATATGATTTATTTATTTTTGACATCTTTCAAAAATTTCAGAGACAACATTACATGTCAGAAAATTCTTAACATTGATCAACTTTTCAAAGATATAATAATCACTTAACTTAACAAGATAATTAAAAAAAAAAATGAATTTTACTTAATAGTGGTTTATGGGTACAATTTATAAGTCTATCTCGAATGGGTTATAATGTCTATGTTTATATATTATCGGAAAACTCGCAAAAATTGACATACATATATATACTGTATGTTATCATTAATTGAATACATGTAATTGAACGTTACACACTATAAGCCTTATAGTATGAAAAAATGTACTCATCAATTGTATTATAACGAACGTTATATATATAAATTTGAATTGGGGCTAAATATTTTAACAGACTCAATTCATAAAGGACAGTGGAGACCCTCTAGCATACATGTATACAGTATGTACAATTGTATATATATTTGGATTTCGATCTTTATAATTAATATATATATATATAAATATTGATGGTTTAATAATATATATATATAATGAATATTGTGTATATTAATTTATAACGTTGATTGAGGGACGTGTACAATTGAAATATATATAGTGTATATTAATTTCAATATACATATATGGATGTAAAACTTAAGTTTCATGACATGACATTGCAACCATCATGTAATATTACTTGACTAGCTATAGCTATAGTACATACATATATATGTACTGTATATTAATTAATTATAACCTAGAAATTTGGCATTCATATATATTTTTATAAATATATGTACAAAATTTAACCATTCCTATAGTTATTTCTATTAATTGTTATATATTAATTAATTACAATTAGAGTATATAATATATATATTATTGCAAGCTTTGAATTCAAGAAAGACGCCAAGGTGCGGCATGTGTAAATCTTAAAACACACAAGTGCCAACCAACTGAGCCGCATGAATTGTCTAAAGTTATATTTAAATTTCGCGTCTCGTGTAAAAACTAGTACAGTGTATTCATGACAATTAATTAATTGTTCAAGCTACGTCAACGTCAACGACTGGTTGAGACCTACCATATATAGAATCCAGCTAATTAATTAAAGACCACAAATCACGCTAACCACCAAAAATAATTAACTCGAGTAAAAATTCATTTGAGTGAGAATCGAATACGACGCTTATTACATATACAAATTAATTTCTCCAATATTTACAAAAGTTTACTAGATGAAAACTAGTTTTTTTTTTTTAAATGTTTAATTCTATAATATAAAAAGTACATAAATATTTTCTTTATTTTCCTTCTTCACTAACTTCTTCATCTTTATTCTTATCAGATTCAACTGTAGATTCTTCATTATTTTCTTCTACATTTCCATCCAAAACATTGTCCTTATCATCTTCAATCTTCTTTTCTTCAGTTTGAATATCATTATCTTCTTTATTTTCATTATCCTTATTTTCTTTATTTTCATTATCTTCTTCAACTTTATCATCATTTGTAATTTCCTTTTTCTTTTCAACAACTGGTGGGAAAATTTCATTTCTTAATCCAGGTAAAAATCCATCAATTTTAACCCAAGTTTCATTCCAAAATAAATCATCATTATCAAATTCATTATTATTACCAGAAACAACTAATAAAACATTTTTTAAACTTTCAATAACACTTTCTTTAACTTCATCTTTTTGACCACTATTAACCAATCTATCCAAAGTTTCCAAAATTTTAATCCATAAATCTAATTCAATTTCTTTAGTTTTATTATTATTATTAGTACCATCACCTTCTTGTTTAATTAAAAATTGTAAATAAATTTTACACATTAAATTAGCAACATCTAATCTCATAATTTCCATTGAATTTGGATCCAATTCAAAAATTTCTGGTTTTAATAATGTTTCAATTAATGGGAAAATAATTAAATTAAATGATTCATTTAAATTTTTTGAATCATTACAAAATTTTGATGATAATAATAATTGTTGTAAATTATGAAAAGATTTTTCTCTAATATGTTTATTATCATGACATACTAATAAACTTAAATTTTTTAAATAATAATTTTGAATTGATGAATTTTTTATTAATAATACTAACCCTTTATTAGATTGTTCATCATCATTTTTTTCATTTAAATTTAATATAATTTTTGTTAAAGTTTTAATAAAATCATTATAATTATTATCATTAACTTTAACATTTTCAATTCTATTAAAAATTTTTAAAGAATTTTCTTTTGTAATTAATTCATAAATTAAATTCCAATATTCTTCATAATTTGTTATAATTGGAACTTTTTCTGATAATATTAATATAGTATCAATAATTTCATTACTATAATTATTTAATAATTTAAAATTAATTGATAAAATATTATTTAAACTGGTTAAAATTTCTTGTAATTTATTATTTTCATCATCTTCGTGTTCATGTTCATGTTCGTTTCTCATTAAAACAATCAAATTATAACAAATAATTCTCATTATAAATTCTGGTTCTAAACTTTGCCAATTTTTTATCAAAATATTTAATTCACTCCATACTTTAACAATTGAATCTTCATCTTTTAAACACAATACACTTGCTAATTCTAAATAAAATAATGTTATTGAATAATGTCTTTGTTTATTGTCATCATCAATTAATCTTGGTATATTTGCAATAACCCAACTAATAAAATTTCCAATTTTTTCATCATTTAATTTATCTAATTTATCAAATAAAACTTCCAATTGACACATTTTAATACAATCAATTGTTGCTAATGTATAATCAACTTCTTCATCAGTTGGTTCTTGATGATTATCATTACCTGATAAATAATTACTAATTGCACTAAATAATCCAACTTCTCTACCTCCTTTATTTCTTGTAATTGTATATGATGGTTTAATACCAGGTAATTTTTTTAATCCATATTCTTTTTCTAAATTAAATGGTGAACCAATTAAATTATATAAATATAAATTTCCTAATGCAGGTAAAATATAATCCCATGATTGATTTAAATTATTACAATAATTTGTTACAATATTAAATAATACAACTGATGCCATTTGAGCTTTTTCATCATTACCAAAATTAATACTTAATTCACTAACAGTAATATGACCAGATCCATCTTCAATTCTAATTTCAATATTATTATTTGGTGTAAATTGATTACCAACTCCTAAAGTTGACATTCTTGATAAACATTCAATAATATGATCCAAAACTTCACTAATATTATAAAAACTTGATAATCTTGCCATTTGATCAAATCCTGTAATAACTCTTGTTATAACTAAATCATCACTTGCAGTTGCAAAAATATATGATAATGTTGTAACAATTGGTTTCCAAGCAGTTTGAAAAACATATTGATCATAAGCAAAACTATTATAATCATTACCAGTTAATAATAATCCAGCTTGTGTAGTTCTTAATAATAAACTTTTCCATGCATATTCAAAAGTTTCTTCATTATCATGTTCATCTGGCATAATAATTTCTCTTGATTTAATTGTTTTATAAATATCATCCAAAAAATCAGAATTAAAATCTTTACCATCATTTGCACCTCTTAAATTTTTTTTAAAATCTTCATTTGTCATTTTTCTTTTATTTTGAGAATTATGTTGATCTGTATTTAACATAATAACAGCATATGATAAAACAAAACAAGAATCTTCATTTGAAATATTTAAATCATTACCTTTACAATTCATATATTCAGTTGCAAATTTTTCAAATAGTTTTTCAATTAATTGAGATTCTCCTGGTAATCTAAAACTTGTTAAAAATTCTCTTAAAGCTTCATCAATTCTTAAACCTGTAAAATCAAATAATTCAATAAATTTATTCATAACTTCTTTATTATCAGGTCTTGATAAATAATCCCCCAATTGTTTTTTATTAATTCTACCTGAATTTCTTAACCAATTAGCTATAGATTCTGGTGAATTATTATCAATTAATTTAGATTCAATTAACATTTCAATACCTTTTTTTGGTTTTTCATTAAATGCATTTGAAATTAATATTGCTTTTTTCTTTTGAGCCTTTGTTGATTTTAATAATTTAACATGCTCTAAAGTTTTTTCATCAATTTTTGAAGGATTTATAATATTATTTGTTAATGATGTTAAAATACATAATACTGCTTCTAAACATAATGGTGGAACACTTGTAGTTGACCATTGTGCAGTATCAGGATATGCATTTCTACATAAAAATCCAATAATATCTTCACATAAATCACTTCTATCAACATCACAATCATAATTTACAAATAAATCAGTGAAAAAAGATGGAATTCTTGATAAACTTGTTAAAGCTTCAATCATAATTTCTCTAGTTTCTGCACTTTTAAATTGATTATTATTGTTATTATTAACAGGTGTACTTGGTCTATTAGTATTATTATTTGAATCACCAACTGGAGTAGTAGTTTGAGTTCTACTAATACCATTATTTTTAACTAAATTTGGTATACTTGGAACTCCATCATAAAAAATTTTATCAACATCTGGTTCTCTTGGAATATCAGTTAAAGGACTTAATGTTGTTAATAAATAAGTGAAAAAAAATTCTTGTTGCATTTTTAAATGTTTTCTATTAGTATGAATTAAAGTTTCAATAACTTGTAAACAACTTTGTAATAATATTGGATTATCATTTCTAATAATTTGAAATAAATATTTTGATAATTTATTTGTAATTAAATTTAATAAATTTTTATGTTTTTCAAAAGATTTTCCTGCAACTTCAAATGATACATTAATTAATCTTAAAGCCATTGTTCTTGTTGAATCAGTATATTGATGATGATTAATTGGATCTAAAATTGATACCAAAACTTTAAAAATTTCATGAATTGATGATATACCATAAGGATGTTTATTATTTTTTTCTTCATTAATTGTATTAGTAATTTTAATATTTGAAGTTAAATTTTCTTCATTACTTGTTAAAGAATGATTATGATCATTTTTTAATTCAACTTGACCAGTTTCATCAATAATTTCATCTAATTCAGGTTCCATTTTTTTAAATTTTTCAAAAATTGAATGTGATAATTTAATCATTGTCATTTCTGCAGCTCTTCTTAAAACATCACCTCTTCTTAATTGACATGCCATTGATAAACAAGTTTCAACAATTTCACAAACACTTTCATCAGTTAATAAACTTCCCAAATCATTATTACAAACTACTTGTTCCATAATTGATAAAATTTTTAATAAAACTGCATCATCTTCATTTTGATCTGTTGCTTGAAATCTACAATGAGTAATTGCTCCTGCTAAATTTTGTAATGCTTGTGATAAATCATTACTTTTATCATTAATTAAATTATATGATAAAATTTTCCCAATTGAATTTAATGATATTAATGTAATTGCTCCTGTAGTAGTTTGTGATCTAACAACTTGTAAAAATGGTTCTAAAATTATTGTTGCCTTTAAATTTTTAAAATCTTTATTTTGTCTCAGTTGAGCTCTTAATTTTGCAAACCCATCCATTAATTCATATTCCTAAGAGGAGGTTAGTTTTTTGCTTTTTAGGTTGATACTTACTTGTCCATTATTTGTGCGAAGTCCTAGTTGAGTCGCAATATCTGTGTTATTATATTCATTATTTTCATTATTATCGTTAGTATCATTATTAAAATCAAATGTATTCATAGTAGGACTAGATACTGGAGATGATCCAAGAATTGATGCAACACCAGATCCTGCCCATCGCGTGTTTTTACGCATTGCTGATGTAACTGCAACACATTCATTTGTAATTAAAAAAATCGGATCTATATCTGTCTTCATTTTTTTTAATTTTTTGTGTTGTTGTGTTTGATATTTTTTGAAAGTGATGAAATTATAATTTTAAATGAAATTCTTGGTGTTGTAAAAAAAAAAAAAAAGTTTCTTGTGGGAGGTAAGTTAATTTGTTAATACGTGTTTGTTCAGTTCAAAGTCAAGTCAAGTTGCGCGTTTCTACAGAAACATTGAATAAATATGTCACGTGAATTAAGGTTTCGAGTTCACGTGAGTGGAATTTTTAAGCCGCATAATGGTGCGGCGGGATCTATTTCCTCAGCTATAGAGGGCATGCATCAAATGCTATCTAACATCAGATTACAAAATGTAAATAAATAGAGAGAGAGAAAGATTATTAATGCAATAAGACGTAATATTAATAATACAAAATGCTTTCTATAAATAAATAAATAAATAATTAGTTTTTCTAGTAATTTAAATTAATAAACCTTTCTCATGTAAAAATTCAACAAATTCCAAAATCTTTTCATCTTCTTTATCCAAATCATTTTGAACTAATTTTTTAAATAATGAATCTTTAGTTGGAGGACCAAATCTACTTAATTTTTGTTTCTTTGAATCATTTTCTTTAACATGACTAAATTTACATTTATTGCCATGCTGACATTTACCTTTTAACCAATATCTACAAACACTTTTATTTTTCCTTTTATTATTGTTATTATTATTATTAGAATTACCTTCATTAACTTGAGATCCATCTTTTTTTGTTTCTTGTAATTTCTTTTCATGTAATTCACGTAAATCTTTCAATCTTTTCATTTCTTGTTCTTTTTCAGCAATTCTTTTCGAGCTTGGCCAATTTTTTCTTCTTTCTTCAATCCATTTTTCAACATCTTGAACTTGTAATAAATCAACTTGAGGTTGAATTGTAGATTCATCTTCTTCATCAAATGTACTTTCAACTATTTTATTTTTACCATTATTGTTATTAGTATTATTTTGTTTTGAATCGTTTTTATTATTAGTAGGTTGTTGCTGTTGTTGTTGTTGTTTAGGTATTGAATATGGTTGTAATTTTTGTCTTCTTTTATTATTAGATGGTGGAGGTGGAGGAGGCGGTTGATAAATATATTGATCCATTTTGATTTATAAACTGATTAGATTATTTATCCTTTTTAGAAATAGAAAAGGTAAATAAACAAATTAATTAGAATAAAAAATTTCGGAGTTTGGCGATGGATGGAAAAATTTTTTTTTTTTTTTTTGTCCGTTTTCTCCGCCTTTTTTTCTAACTCAGATCAAAAAAGCTTAATTTAAGCCGGTGTAAGCAAATCGGAGCGGAGTAGAGCGGAATCGGGATCCGATTTAATACAGCTTTAATACGTTTAAGCACAGGTAAGAATTATTGGGGTCAGGTCAGTCATACATACACCAGTAGCTACCATTAGCTACCACTAAGCAGCCAATTCTTCCCAATTATTGTCAACTTTTTTTTTTTTTTTTTTGAAATTTTTAATTTTTCCATTCGACATTGAGAGATTCCCTTTTTTTCATAACTATCCAACAAAATACTTTACTCATAAAAAAATGTCATCAGCAGGATCAACAGCATCAAAAGCAGTCACAGAATCAACTGTCAAAAGAGCATTGAAATATATGTGTACTACCCATTTCTGGGGACCTGTTTCTAACTTTGGTATTCCATTTGCTGCAATGATGGATTTAAAGAAAGATCCAACTTTAATTAGTGGTCCAATGACTGGTTCATTGATTGTTTATTCTTTAGTTTTCATGAGATATGCGTAAGTAATTGATAAAAAGATCAAGAACAATACTAACAATTTTTTTTTTTTAGTACTGCTGTTACCCCATGGAATCCTTTATTATTCGGATGTCACGCTGTTAATGAATGTGCTCAATTAGCTCAAGGTAGTCGATGGGTTAATTATTGGTATATGGGTGGTAAAGAACGTGCTGAAGCTGAAAAAGCTCCAACTTCAAATACTACTTCTGAATCTAAATAAATTTTTAATATAACTCAAAAAAAAAAAAATTTAAAAAATTTAAAAAAATTAACCAAAAACATACAAACCTCTTTTGAACGATTTTAATGAATGTTTATATTATTATGATTTATTATTAATATTAAGGAAAAAAAAAAGAACCAAAATTGCATTTAAATATTATATTCATTTTTTATATTCAAGTTTTTTTTTTGTAAATTACAAGATGTACAAGTAGTAAAGATCAGACAAATTAAATTTTATGTCAATAAAAATAAATAATATTCGAAAAAAAGATATAAGAGTACAAAACTATTCAAATAATCCTTTTGCTTGTGAATCATATTGAGTTGGACCTAACTCTAATTGTCGATCTAATTCTTCATCATCAATTTCAAACTCATCATCTTCATCATCTTCATATTCATTTTGGGCTTGCATTGTGCCATGATTATCTTGATCAACATTCCAGTCCATTTCTTCTTGTTGAGGGTGTTGATGATGATTATGTTGTTGTTCCTCATCAACATTCATTTTATCATTACTATCTCTCATAAATAAATCATCATCTTCATCCTCTTGTTTATTTGATGTTTGTGATGATTGATTATTTTCTTGATTATTTTGAAATTGAGTTTGAGTTGTAAATTGACTCTGTTCATTTTGATTATGATATTCATGTTGTTCCTCTCCCTCATCATCTTCATCATTTTGATGATTTCGATTTAATCTACTCAAAGTATCCAACCTTTTTAATACCCCATTATTATCAATATTTAAAATCCTTTCAACTTCAGTTGGAATATTTTCACCATTTGTACAAAATATAGCCCAAATTTTAACATTATTATTATTATAATCTTCTAATTCATTAACTTTTATAGTTATAGGAAATTGAGGTTCATTAAAAAAAATTTCAATACAACTACCAAATAATCCATCACCTAATAAAACCAAATTTTTAAATTGTTTCATTTCAAAATTTATAACTGTACCTATTTTCCCAATTATATAATTTAAATCATTATAATTTAATTGTAATTCAGTTTCCATTGGTAATTTTAATATTTCTCCTGTTTCTGTTGATGTTACTTTTGCTGTTTTACTTTTTAAATTAAAATGTTTGGTACCAATTGCAAATTCTATTTGATCAGTTTTATTACTCATTAAATCCATATTTCTCTTTAATATTTTACTATCAAATGATAATTTATATGGATATTCTTTTAATGGAATATTAGCTGTATAAACATATTGATGAGTATTCATACAACTTAATCTATACATTTTTAAAATTTTATTATTTCCAATAATTTTAAATTCTAAACTTGATGATAATCCTAATCTATCTCCTGATTCATTTTGTTCATTATTATCATGTAAATCTAATAATTTTAATTGTAATTGATAAATTTTTTCTTCATCTTTTTCAACTTTTTTAAAAATTGGACTTAATATTTTAGTATGTAATTGAAATGTTGTATCATTTTCATTATTATTATTAGTATATGAATAATTTCTAAAAAATTTATGATTATATTCACAATGTTCATATACACTTCTTGAAGGATTTAATGCTGATAAGATTATTTTATTATTTTTGATTTCAAATGTTATAAATTCGTTTAATTTGCTTAATGTTTGAATACATTTCGTCCATCTATGAAGATTGTTACCTGTTTCAATAGTAGCTGAAAATTCTATCATCAAAAAAAATATTTATTTATCAAAAAGTGAAGATGAATTTTTTTTTTTTCAATTAAATTTGGGAGAAATAATTTTTAATTTTTTCGCGTTCTCGTGTTTTTCAACAAAAAAAAAAAATCCAAACAACACAACACGACATATATTATAATCAAAACAAAAATATGGCAAACTTTACAAACCTACCACTAGAAATAAAAGGAATAATCTGGGATTATTTATATGATCCTACTATTAGAATATTTCTCAAAAAAGGTATATTAGAAAACCAACAGGAATTATTGAAATATTCATTAGTTAATAAAGAATGGTTTGATGGGTTAAGTAGAATTATCTATAATAACCAATTTACTAAAATGTTAACATTAGAACGTATCATTTTGTCATATTTATTTAATAATGAAAAGAAGTTACCTGAACTAGTATATTCAAGATGTTTAAGAAATTATAATTGTTGTATTGATGAATTTGATACTGCTATGTTTTCCAATAAATCATTAGCAGCTACTTCACATTTCCCAGAATTTAATATTAAATTAAAAATTAAAAACTTGAAATTGCAAAAATTTTACCCAACCAAGTTTTTATTACAATTTGACTTTCAATATATTACAATAGAGTTACGTCAAGATTCCTATACATCAGATACAGAAAAACTCAAAACAATTCAATGGTTGAACGAGATATTGGAATATTTGGGATCAAAAAATGAAAATAATAATATGACTAATTACAAAGGTATCAAATTATTAGGTATTGGTAATGAATGTTTTAATCAATTGAATGATTCTTTATTAGAGAAAATAAATATTGAAAATTTTGCTTTTAACGATTATTATAAAAAAGATGAACATGAAGATGAAATAAATTTTTCAAAACTTAAATTATTATTAAATAATAATTTGAAAGGATTAAGTTTTGTTGATATTAATTTCCCTGAAAATTTACCAAAAAATATTGCTTCATTTAATTTTTATAATATTAAAAATTTAAAGATTAAAGATGGTAAATGGGAAGATTTTACTTTGATAAAAAAACTTGAAAATTTAGAATCAATAATACTTGATATTTTTCCATGGGAAGAAAACAAAACAATTGAATTATTAAATAAAATAACTTCAACAAAAGTTGAATCATTTACTTTATATTCAAGTATTGATGATACTTCTTTTAAACAAAATACCTTATTTCTTGAAAGTTTAAACAATTTTTTTAAAAAAAATCAAAATTTAAAAGTTTTAAAATTAAAATTAAATGATTTTTTTAATTGGGGTCCACAAGATCAAACTAGTTTTTATAAATATCTTGATTTTAATTTATTAAAAAATTTAAGATATTTAGAATCTTATACACCAAATTTATCAATAGAAGATATTTTAACAAGAATTGATAATAATTGTGAAAAATTAACTACATTAAAGCTTTTAAAACAGCATCAGATAGTTTTCAAGTTTCTATTAAATTTATTGATGATTATTTATCAAAACAATGTAAAAATAAACTTTTTGGAACAAATAAAGTATATTTAATATTAGAACATGGAATTGATGATCCTATGGTTGATCGTGATAAAAAAGATGGAGGTAAATTTAGATTAGTTAATGGTAAAATAAATCGAAATAATTTATTACAAGATTATATTTATAAATTAAATATTCATTTGGATGATGGATATAAGTGGTTTTATGGTGCTAAATATGCATGTTGTATATATGATGATGATGATTCAGATGATGATAATCCATCTGAATATTATTATGAAAGTGACTTTGTACCTGATGAGGACGATTATGTATAATAAATAAACATGTTACGTACAAACAAGTTGCGACATGTACGTGTGAACTTTAGATATTGGAACTTTAATAACCAATTGAGCTATCAAAAAAATTGATAATTAAAGTGACTAAATAATTCTATTTCTTACGTTCAAAAACATGCAAGTAGCTACTGTTATAGTAATGTACTGTATCCACAAAATTATGGCTTAAATTTCAACACAGCTGCAACATTTGATATCTATACAATATTAATGGTATAATTGTATAATTGTATTTTCTAGAAATGATAGTGATGATTATGATATATACAGTATATATACCAGCTGCAAGATTCCAAAGTTTATGGATATGAGTTTAGATTTCGTTAATAAAGTGCTTTTTGCTGTCATGATTAACTGTATAAGTTTTGAACTATCGACCTACATCTATATATGCGTGCATGCACATGATCATGATTCGGAGGTAACTAGTATAGCTCTAGACTTAATTGCGATCGACGTGTACAAGTATATATTGTACAGGATATATCTCACATCATATAATTAAGGAACATTTCTTACAGATAGTATACTATATATACTATAGTCGGCTGCAGCCTAGAGCTATATATTTATAATCACATATGTACCAATTTCATATCAGATACATGTGTATCAGTGATACAACTTAAGCAGGTACCAGGTATACTTAAGAAACTTTAGCATCAGATATATATATATATAAGCTTTGTTCGAATTAAGTTCTAGACGCCATACATATATATAACGTACTGGTAAAATTTGTCCAATTGTACATGGGTACCCCTGGCCATGGCAGCTGCAGGCGAATGAATGAATATGGTGTTTGTTTTCGCATGTACTTTCTCGCTCCCAAATTAATTTATATATATTTTTTTCGCGATTTTTTTTTTTTTGTTTTCTTCACAATTAATTATTAAAAAATAACGCGACACCAATTACCTGGTGTCTTTAATAATTAATCAATTAACACGAGAAACACTAAAGAACAAAATATGCCAGACTTTTCAAATTTACCATTAGAAACTAAAAGTATAATATGGGAATATTCAAATGATTCAGATATCAATTTCACTTCTAATGATACAAAATTTCATAAACAATTATTTAACTACGCGTTAGTTAATCGAGAATGGTTTGATGGGTTAAGTAAATATATTTATAATCAACCAGAAATTGTAATTTCAACATTGTCTAATTTAAATAATGAAAAAAATTTACCTGAATTAACTAATTCAAGATTATCAAAAAATTATAATTGTTATATTAATGAATTAAATCTTTATAAAATTTCAACTAAGAAGTTCAAAATTTTACAACAACTACCACTAGAAAAATATAATTTAAAATTAAAAGTTAATACTTTGGTTTTAAATTCATTTCATGAATTAAAAAATTTAAGTAAATTTGAATTTGATTATCTAAAAATTGAATCTAAACCAATTGACTCAAAACCAATTGAATCAAAAGAAAAAACTATTTCATGGTTAAAAGAATTATTTACTTATTTGGTAGAAAATCAAGACCATATGACCAATTTTAAAGGTATAAAATTATTAAGTATTGTTAATCAAAATTTAACTCAATTAGATGATTCTTTATTAAAAAAAATTGATATTGAAGGATTAGAGTTAATAGGTGATTTAGAAAATGATAAAGAAATTGATTTTTCAAAAATTGAATTACTATTAAACAAAAAATTAAAATCATTAGTATTTAATAATATTTCATCTCCTGATAAATTACCAAATATTAATTTATCAAAATTTGATAATATAAAAAACTTGGAAATTAGAAATGGTAATTGGAAAAAATTTGATTTAATAAAACAATTTCAAAATTTAGAGAAATTAACAATTTGGGTACCAAAATGGGAAGAAAAACAAACAGAAAAATTATTAAATTCAATAAAATCAATAAATATAAAAACATTTGAATTAACAACAAAAATTAATTTCAAATCTTTTGATGAAAAAACTTTATTTAATAAATCATTAAATAATTTTTTTAAAAATAATAAAGATTTGAAAGTTTTAAAATTACAATTAGATGATTTTTATAATCTTGATCAATTAAATGATAAAATATTTTATCAACAAATTGATTTTAATTTATTAAAAAATTTGGAATTTTTAACAATTTATACACCAATAGTTGAATTATTTGAATTATTTCAAAAAATTGATTTTAATTGTAAAAAAATAAAATTATTAAAAATTTTAAAATTAAGAAATGATTGTTTTACTTTAAATGATTATCAAATTGAAAGTTATTTATCAGAACAAGATAAAGAAAAACTATTTAATGAAAATAATAAATTAAGATTAATCTTAAAACATGGTATTGAAGGTGATAATGATAATGAATTACCAAAATTTATTGTTAAAAATAATGATAAAGGTAGATTTGAATTTTCAATTGATCATTTTACTGAAAATATTGATGCTGATAGTGATGATGAAGAAGATCATTCACTTGATGAACAAATTTATCAATTAAATGTTGAATTAAATACTGATAAATATAATTATAGTTGTTATTGTTTTTCAGATTATAATGATTATGATAGAAATAACTTTTGTCATCATTCTCATTCTCATCATCATTCTCATTCTCATCATCATTCTAATCTTCAAGAAGATAGTTCAATAGAATTTAATCCTGATGATTTTTTTCAACGTGGATATCAATTTATTGGAATATTAAATAAGGTTATATCAGATATTGAATCAGATGGGATAACTTTTAATAATGAAACTGAACGTGAAAAAGAAGAAATATTAAGAATGATGGCAATTTTAGAAAATGATGAGTTATTGTTATCATTAAATAATAATGAAGTTTTACATGATTATTTATTAAAACTATATGAAGGTTATAATGATGCAATTGATAATTTTGTTAAAGGTTATTTTATATTTAAAACTTTTGGTGTTCCATTTTACAGACGGTTAAAAATTGTAATTGAAGGTAATAATAAGAAAAATAAAATTGGTAAGGCACCTACTAAGAAAGAATTATCCAAAGTAGTTGAAATTGTAGAAGATGAAATAAGTGCAGGAGGTGATAATGTTAATAAACTTGTATCATTATTAGATTTTATTAAAAATGTAATTATGGATTAAGAAGAGGAAAGTATGAGTGATGTTTCGGATTTAGAAAGATTTTATTTGTTAAAGATTGAAAGCTATTTTAAAGAACGCTATATATATAAAGGTTGACAGAATAAGGAAAGAAAAAAAACGACTTTTAGATATCTCGATCGAGCTGATAATAGTTAAGGTAAATTTTGATGGGTTTTACTCACATTTATTGAAATCTTGTAAAAAGTATCATATCTTACTGTAATAGAAGTTTAAATTTTTTTTATTTTTCATATTATTGTATATTTAAAATTGTTAGCAACAAGAGGGATTTATATCATTTCATGATTTGTCTACTACCATATATTTATAAGTGCTAACTAGATATAGATATACAATTAATGTTTATATACAGGTGTGGTCCTAGTTAGTTGAACTGAATCTATTCTAAACAATAAGCAACCATGTGTCGCTAAATTGAAATCTCTACAAATGACGATATTTGCAAGCTTATTGTTCATAAAAAGGTTAGTTACAGGTCGATTCATAGCTAGGACCATGGTTAACACCTGTACTAATATTTAAATACATAGATCTGGTAGATCTAAATCAGAAGTAATAAACTGGGGTAAGGTATGGAACCTTATAAAATATTTCAGTTCAGAAAATTGAGTTACTTAAATCACATACTTAGACTAAGTATACTTCTACCTAAAGATATAATAATTGGTTGATCAATCTATGACCAGGATATACCATAGTAAGGTATATTAATATTATATATAAATCAATAATATCACTACTTAGAATCCCTTTAAGAAATAAAATATTATTATTATTTAAACAAAGTAATTTCCTCCCATAATATTACCTAAATGTACAATATTATACATCAGGTATTGATTCATATGCAATACAATAAAATATCATCCATTCAAGGTCAATGATTCATTATACGAACCGTATTTCGCCTTATTCTTAGCTAAGCTTTTGATAATTCTTTGATGCGAGTACACCACATCATTTGGTGCCTACAATTGAATTAATTGTGCCACTTGGACAACATTTTTTCACGCTGTAAACGAAGCTTCACATCACCTTTTCAAAAAGACTGGACATAAGAAATTAGCACTTTATTGTCATTTTTGCAGGTAATTAATCCATTTTGAAGGTTATACTGCTGTTCCTTGTAACAATGACTTTTATGAAAATATTTTTTAAAGAAGATGCAATAATTTTGATTTTGATGGTGAAAAAAAATATTTTAAAAAAATATTTTCACACACGGCTGTATATACATGTATAAGTTATTAACATTGTTACACAGAACACAGAACACAAGAACTTCAGCTGGTAGAGTTATTAAATCTATGTTTTCAGGTCCAAAAGTTCGCATGAGGAGATATTTAGCGTTAGTACTATTATAACATTTAATAATATTACCAAAATATACCGAGCTACAGTTAATTTCACTTGTCTTGAGCATGGATCGATGAATGGGTTGGGTCAATTCAATCGACTCAACTTGCAACTTCAACAATCAACAGTTACAGTCTAGTAATTGTTAATTAGTAATATGCAGGTGCATTCAACCAATAATGACATGGATCTTTTAAATTTATTAAATTATTTCAGAATTGCCAACATTATCTAGCTTTATTATTATAAGAATACTCAATCACGAAGACTACAAATTATGTGTGAGTCTATAGTTACAAGTAAGACACAACGATTTAAATCTGGTGGCTGGATATAGACAGATTAAGAGTATAGTTAACAAATATTATTATACTACCCTGCTAAGAAAAAAATAAACAATACCGGGATTGTATAAATTTCGAATTCTGTATTACATACATGCATGCATATGTGTAAATATACTACGTACCAGGCATCAATTTATAAGAATATTATAATTATTGGGTACAGGCGGTCAATAGCTAAGCGGTTGAGACTATCACCTTTAGAATAATATAGTCTAGATATATTAAAGAATTCCAAAAATTATTATCTTAAATATTATGCGACCTGATATTATTTTCTTCATTACAATTAAATATTATCAACATCCATTAAATTGTTACATAGTCTATGTGTGAAAATTTTTTAAACAAAAACTTTATATATATATAAGCAAACAATATTCCAAAAAAAAAATAACTATTTAAAACGAAATTCACAATTTGTATAACTATTACCAATGGTCAACTTCACTCAATTACCATTAGAAACCAAAATTATAATATGGGAATATTTAATTGATAACTATAGTGAATACACACATCAAAAAAATAAATCAGAATTATTTCAATATTCATTAGTTAATCATGAATGGTTTGATGGATTAAGTAGATATATTTATAATCAACAAGAAATTGCAACATCAGCATTAGATTCAGCTATTAAATTTGGAACAGAAAATACAACATCAGAACATCAGAACAATCACAAATTGATAAGGATAATACTAATAAAGAATATAAATTACCAGAATCAATTCTTTTAAGATGTCAAAATAATTATAGTAGGTATATTGATGAATTTGATATACATAAAATGAGATTCAAAAATTCTGATAAATTTTATAATTATAAAAAATATGGTATAAAATTAAGAGTAAAACATTTAATAATATCAACATGTCATAATCGAAAAACATTAGAAGAATTTGAATCTTTTCAATATATTTCAATTGGAGAAAGTTTAACTTTTGATTATGAAATGGATGATAGTTTACGTACCTGGTATCGTGATTATTTTAATATTTTAAAAGGAATAGCTGACAATATGGTTGAATTTAAAGGTATGAAATTTTTAGGTATTGTTGCAAAAAGTATTGATTTAATTGATGATTCATTATTAAAATATTTTAATATTGAAGAATTAGGTTTTAAAGATACAACTTCAGATGATATTTTTGAAGAAACTTCAATAAATTTTTCAAAATTAAAATTATTATTAAATAATAATTTAAAATCATTAGGATTTTATGATGTTACAATTACAAAAAAAATATTAAAAAAAAAACTTGATTTATTAAATTTTAATAATACTAAATCATTAGAAATTTTAGATGGTGTATGGAGAAAATTTGAATTAATAAAAAGACTTGTAAATATTGAAAATTTAAGAATTGAATCAAGACATCCAGAAGAAAAAGATAATGCTGAATTATTAGAATCTTTTATATCAACAACAAAGATTAAAAAGTTAATAATTAATGTTAAAATTGAAATACCTTCTTTTAAAGAAGAAACAAGATTTATAAAAGCATTAAATCAATTATTTAAAAATAATCAGGGTATAAAAGATTTAACATTTAAATCAGGTAATTTTATGGAAACAGATATGGTAGCATATAAAGAATATCCATGTTTTCCAGGTATTAATTATGAATTATTAAAAAATTTGGAAAAATTGGAAATCTATACACCAACAAGATCATTAAATGCATTATTTGGAAAATTAGATTGTGTATGTGAAAAATTAAAAACATTAAAAGTTAGAAAAACATTATCAGATTGTTTTACAATTGATATTAAATTTATTGATAAATTTTTAGTAAGACGATGTAAAGATAAGTTTTTTGAAGAAAACAAATTGGAATTGTTTTTTAGAACATGGAGTTGGGGAGATTTTCCCACCAACTGAAGATACATATAAAGGTAGATTTGAATTAAACGGTGCTGGTGAAAATAAAGATGATTATATTAAAAAGTTAAATGTTGAATTGATTAATAATAAATTTTATTTTCATTGAGAGTTTGTTAATGCAATCAACTTGAAAACAAGGCTATCAAAAAATAAATAATAAAAATGTTAAATAAATGAGTATATTTCTTGTCTATAAAGAAAAAAATAAATGCTAATAAGAAACCTATGTCTCTTCTTGAACTTCAACTTGAGGTTTTGAAGCCTCACTTTCTCCTTCCCCATCATCTCCTTTATTCTCAGTATCATTTTCAACAACTTTTTCTTTCTTTTTTTTCTTTTTCTTTTTTTCACCATCAATTACCCCTTCTTCACTATTTTTACTCTTTTTTTTCTTCTTTTTAACTTTTTTATGAGTAACAGCAACTTCATCATCTTCAATTTTTTCTTTTGGTTGTTGTAATTTTGAAACAATATATTCTTCTCTTAATCTTTCAACTTCATTTAAATCATTTTTATCATTATCTTCTTCTTCTAAATTTAAATCTGCTAATTTACTACTAACTCTTAATAAAGATTTTTTCTTTTTTGAAATTTGTTCATTATTAGTATTAGTATCATCATCATCTAAACCATCAATTGATTCATCTTGCATAATTTGAACTTTCTTTTTTGGTATTTTTTTATTAATTTTTTTAGATTGTATTAAAGAATTTGTTGAATTATTATTACTATTATTTGGACTTGGTGAATTATTACCACCCCCAACTGGAGTTCTTGATCTTGGTGTATCATTAGTTGAAGGAACTTGAATATAAAATGGATCATCTTTCTGTCTTTCTAATCGTTCTAATTTTCTTCTTTCAATTTCTTCAGGTTCTTCAATAATTTCTGTATCATTAGTTTGAGAAGTACCAACACTAATTAAATCTTCTTCATCATCATCATCTTCTTCTTCTCCCTCACTATCATAATCAAAATATGTATTAAAATAATCACATCTTGGATATAAAGGTTCTAATAAATTCAAATCATCTGGTATTTGAATTTTCTTTTGACTATTTTTTGCAATTGGATTTAATTCATAATTATTAAACATTGGTGGTAAAGCTAATGATAAAATCATTGGTGGTTCAAAAGAATTATCATCATGTTCTTCAATTGCTTCCTTTATTAATTTAAAAATTTCCAAAAATTCAACAGATCGTTCTTGAATTTCAAAATCTATTGATTTAATATGATTTTCTAAATATTTTATAATTCTTTCTGTTAATTCTTTAATAATTAATGATTGATTATTCCAATTATTTAGATTCTTTGTATATGATGCATAAATTTTAGCAATTGATTGAATTGACATTGAAATACCATAATCATTTGCTGGTAAATTAATAATTAAATCAACTGTATCAATTGATTGATTTAAAAATTCTGAATATTCTCCAATAACCCAAACACTACATGGTATAACTGATTTAATATTTTGTGACAAAACTTTAACACAAGCTTCAACAACAATATCTCTACAACTTGGAACTCTAATTGCAACATTTCTTAATTGTTCACCTAATTCTTCACCAACATTATCATCATTATAATTAATTAATTCAACCAATACATTAATATACCATTCAAAATCTGGTATATATTGATAATTTTCTTTTGAACAAATTTGAATAATTTTTTTAATTACCAAATTTTTATAATTATATGATAATTCTTCTTCCTTTAATTGTTCCAAAAATTTCAAAACAATTGAATATAAATTATCTTCATCAATAACTCCATAAATTAATTCCAAAACTCTTTCCCTAATTGTAATATCATCATCATCAATACAATCTAAAATAACATCTTCATGTTTTGAAACAAATTGAGGATGAACTTTAACAATTTTACTAAATGCTAATAAACCAACATATTTTAAATTTTGATCATTTGATTCTAAAAAAGTTCTTAATTTATTAACACATAATTCTGCTAATTCATAATCATCTTCATCTAACATTCCACCACTAACAACACAATTAATACATTCATATAATAAACTCATTGCATTAGTTGTATTAATAACATGTAAAATTTGTGGCATTAATTTTGGTTTTAATCTTGGTTCACTTGGAGCTAATGAACTAAATAATTTTAAAATTTTAATTAACATCCAATTATTATGACTTGATGTTAATAAATCATATAATTGAGGTGCTAATGCAACAAAAGTTTTGGTTGATTGAGTTGTTTGTTTTGCTAATTCACATATAACATTAACAGTAGCACTAACAACTGAAGAATCATCATCTTGTAATTTTTCTTTTAATCTTGGAAATGCAATTCTTAATGCTTCAGGAAATTGTAAAAAAATTTTATATAATGCTAAAATTGCTTTTTTTCTAATTAAAGGTTTTGAATGATTTAACATTTTTAAAATATCATCAAAAACATCTTGAGCTAATGATGGTGTAACAATTGATGCAATTCCACCTAATGCAACATTAACTTCTAAACTTTGACCACTTGATAAATCTTTTTTCAATAAATTTGTTGTTAACATTAAAACATCAGTATCTGATCTAAAAGATTGAATAGCTGCCATATAACCAACTCTTTTTTGTTGAAATTTACTACAACTCATTACTTCCAAAACATGAAAACTTGCCCATGACATATCATAACCATACATTTCAAGATACATTAATTTCAATACTGCCATTGTTTTAATATCCATATCAGGATTTCTTGCTTCTGTACGACAATCAACTAATGCATCTTTTAAATATTTTTCTCTTGATACTGGATCTTTACAAGATCGAATCCCTCTAATAAGGTCATGTAATGATTTTTCAAACACCAGACCAAATGGACGAAGACGAGATTCTTTATTCATTGTTAGGTGGTTTGGTGGTGTTGTAAAGAAAGGTATATTTTTTTTTGATGTGTTAAAATTGGTATGATTAAAAAGTAGCGTTAAATTAATAGCGTGTATTTTTTTTTGGTGTTAAAATAAATTGGGACAATAGGAATAACCTTATATTGTTTATCATCACCAATCATCAAATAATCAACTCTAACCAATTCTTATCTACATTGCATTGAATACTAACCATTAACATTTATTTATTTATTATTTATTAATACTAACAACACAAAAATGCATCGACGAGGTCCAAGTATCGATTCAAATACTTTTGCTATTCCAGATCCAGATCCAACAGACCTTTCAGAAACTGATTCATTATCATCATATGCAGGTTCTGGTGAATCATTAGCAGAAGATGAATTTAATCCTCAGGTTTTTTTACAAGATTCATTATCAAGAGCATTTGATCCTGGTTCATTAGATAAAGCTATAGTATTACAAGCTCAAACAAGTGGGATGATTAATGCAAAATCTCAAGAATTATTAAATTTACAACAACAAGCAAATTCAAGATTACAAGAATTAAAACCATTATTTAATCAAGGATTTAAAAATTCAAAACAATTAGTTAAAGATTTAGATTATATTCAAAAAAGAATAAATCAATTATCAAAAAAAGTTAAAAATAATTATCCAATTGAATATCAAAATGCTAATGAACAAATAAATAATATTAATGATAATAATTAAACTAAACTAATCTACTCTCCAAACTTCTAATGCTATAATTTTAAATTTTGTACCATTTGAACTTAATGGTTCATTACCAAATGTTAAACTTTTACTTGAAACTCCTTTATATAAATCATCATCAATCCATAATCCATAATGTCCATCACCACCTCCTAATGATAAAAAATCATTTGTACAATAAATAATATAATCATTTAATCCTGTATAAGGAAATGCTTTAAAATTTGAATCTTTTTTCCATAAAAATGATTCTCCATTACCATAAAATCTTCTATTTTCTGTTGGATGAAAATATTCATTAACATATGCTCCAAAAATATTCATATTTGAATCTTTAACTACTAAAATATATCCTGGTCTTCTACCACGATATGGTGGTACTACTTTATCATATAATGTATGTAATGATGCACCATTTTGTTCTAATGAATATGCTAATTGCCATGAACTTGATAATTGTAATCTTGCTGGTAATAATAATCGAACTTCTTCTGCTAATGATGTTGATAAGATTTTTGTCTTTGTATTTTCTTGATATCCTTTTAATTCAACTTCTTGTAATGGTGGTGGTGAATATTCATCTTCATCTTTTTGATCCAAATCTTCAGGTTTTTTTGTTTCTTCAGGTCCAAAACTTGCTCTTCTTAACATTTTTATTGCATTTGCAAATGCTCCAAATTTTTGTCTTGGTGTTGCTTCGTCAGTAGTATTTTCTTCTATTGAATTATTGGAATTATTATTGGACATTTTTTTTTTAGAAATTTTTAAACCATTTGTTGTATTGATATTATTATTAGTTAAATTTGTTGTTGTATAATTAGAATCCCACGTTAAAGTAGGTTGTAAAGGTAAACTAGAAGATCGTTGTAATTGTTCAAATCTATGAAAATAAGAATGAGTTTTATCAATTTGAGTTGTTGTTGTTGTTTTATTATTTATTGAAATTTGTAAATTTATTAATAATTTCTTGTTTTCTTCTGTTGTTGTTGTTGCTTGTGGTTGTTGTGCTTGTGCGTCGGACCGATGAGAAGAGTTAGTAATGCTTGAATAATCTGGTGTTGATTTGGTGGTGTTATTCATAACAAGCATTTTTGATTGTACACTATTTATTTATTTGATGAATATGTTGAATAGATTAGTTGAGTTGATAGAATAAAAAAAAATCATAAAAATGAATAAATATATATAACGAAAATAGCAAATTAATTAGTATAAAAATTTTTGTCTTGTTCTTTTATAATTTGAAATACATGAGACTTGATAGGTTATTTATATTGAACTTTCAAAAGATTCTATTTAAGAGAGAAAAAAAAATATATTTTCAAGAAAAAGTAATTGTAACATGATTTTCTATTAAAACTATTTGATGCATCCAAAAGTATTTTAATTCATGCTTGGTTATATTTTGGTACTTAGAGACTTATTTGAAATCTAAAATAATATATCCCTTTTTTAAAAGTACCAAAAAGTAGTACCAAGTTTTATAGTGGTAGTCCCCAATAAAACCTACCCAAATTCCTGGAGACTATTGCCTTTTCAAGTAATATTTCTACCTAGACCCAGGTCTACCTTATTTGAAACCTATCCACATGAACTTTAAAATAGCTTGTACAAGTTTTTTAAAATAATTTTTTATGATCTTTTAGACTCTTGTAATCTAAATTCTTATGACTTGGGCCTGTTCTAGAATAACAGTTAGTTCTGGGGTACTCCAACTTCCTGGGAACCTTGAGTTGCTTCATGGAATTTTGGTACTATAATTTCTGCAAATCCTACCACTTAGCTACTGACCACACTACTACTACGTTAGTGACAGGTACGTACTTGACAGGTACTTGCTACTGGTAAAATCTACTATAGGTATTTGAATCACAACCAACTGACCTACCTGGTCTAGAGCTATCTGGGGGGCTTTAGTTTAGTAGACTTAGGGGGCTATCGGTATACCGGTTAAGTTGGATTTTTTGAGGAATTTATACAGTTTAAGCTACTGTAGCTATAGCTTGCTACATATGTTGAAAAAAAAGCTTGGTTAATCAATCCCAGCTGCTTAAAGTTTAACACTTTAACTGTAGCAATTTGTTACAGTAGTCTGATGTTAATTAGTAACAAAATATGGAGTAGTCCTGGCATGATTGGACTGATTATATAAAAAGCGTTGTTTAATATATTTTTTGGCTTGTTTTAATAGAAAGAAGCCAAGCTTTTTTGTCAAATTTTTTCTTTTAAGAAAAATATAATAATTTATTATGTTTTAAAAATAGATGAGCTTTTACATTCCGGCATTCGGCTGTGGATTATAGATCTAAGAAGTACCTTCGAAAAATTATACAAAATTGGTAGTACTCGTTGTTCAGTTGATTATCTAAAGCTGTTGATACTTTAAATATTGAATATTAATTGCTGATGAAATTTGTTAGCGAATGAATGATTCTTAGGACATCCCGCAATTCAACTAATTGAGCAAATTAATTGTTTATACACATATATTGACCATACACCTATGCATATTTTGACTTAAATAATGAACATTGGAATACTACAATATGTAATTAGCTAAACTTTGCTTCAGTTGAATATATATTATAAGCTTGTTAAATTTATATCATGATAGCAGTAGATTATAATACTTTATAAATATTATAGCTAGACTCTGCAGGATGGATGAATCTAATTAATATATTTTCATGTAAAATATCGAATCTGGCTGTTGTTGACTTAATTAATGCCACCCCAGATCGATGTTTAAAAAACTCCAAACTAACGGAAATTGATCACTGAAAAAAAAATTTCGCCACACGAGCAAAATTATGGTAACCCTCAGCTAAATTTGGTGTGATGCATTAAAAAACTGTACCAATGAAAGAATTTTTTATCGGTACTCCAATCCTAATGTATAAATTTTGGTATACACTACTTACCACAGAGTCTGTGTCATAGACTTGAATATCTCTGAATTGATAACCTTGAATTTTCACTCATATACTTGTGATGCTCAATTAGAAATTGATCATAAGCACTATATGGTATACAGAAATCCCTGGCATGGTAGGTACTTCGCTGTACAACTTGTACATACATATACCAGTGAATCTCTTGACTATTATTTCCATATCTATATTAGAGGCTATTCTTTTTGAGCTTTTTCATTCAGGCGATTAAGTTCGCATCTAAATATAGATGTTTTACGGTACCTCTCCCTAACTTATAATACGATACCAAAAACCCAGCCATTTTACTCTATAGATTGTCTTTTTGAAATATTTGAACAAATCATATTTACCTTAGGGCTCAATTCTTCTTTTCATCTTGTACGTAATTACTTGAACTCGAAAGTTGAATATTTTGTGTATTTGTCAGTCTACACTTAAATTAGATGTATAATTCTAAAAAACAAAAAAGGTGAGATTTTTTTATGCAGCAAAATTAGTTAAACATCTGCCGGTAAGCATATAATGCAATGCATCATGCAGTCAGTCAACAAACCCCACTTATTTTTCATCTTTTAAATTATTCTCTTTGACTGCATTTAAAAATTGCTCCTCCTCCTTTTTTTTGTTTACTTGATTGTAGACCAATATAAAAGCCGTAAAATACCAAATATAGCGTTCCTTTACTGTAATTCAATTGAGATTTATACATCATGATGTATATAGACCCTACTCAACTTAACCTGCCATATCAATTCGTTATATAGAGAGCATTTATTAAGTCTAATTCGCCTAGGTATAGATCTCGAGTAAATATATTATTATATGCGGATAGCTAGCTAATTATAGTAGTACCACCGGCTGATACCAGGTGTACAACTCTAACCTGGCTCTAATTTCTATATTTCTAAAAATAATTGGAATATCAATATAGATTGTAATTAAAAGAGCAATCGATTATAAAAATTTTTCGGCCGTTTTTAATAAAGGTAGAACCGAAAATAATATTGTTTAATGATGATCAATGTATGGAAGATAATCCTAAAATTTTTTTTCAAGTTGTTAATATTATTATTATACCATTTCAAGTTATTTTGTACCGAATCACGGTGTTCTCCATTAATACTTGGCTTTAAATGTATACATGCTTGCAACCAAGATATTATAATATTATAATGGTATTATAATGATATTGTAATTAGACTGGGCCATGGATCCTCGAGCGCCAATTTTACTTAAGAGTTTTATGTTGTTGAAGATATCGAAGAAATTCTGGATACAACTACTATATCTATAGCTATAGTACTGTGTATCTGATATAATTGGCTATAGTTATATAAATACAAGTACTGTAGATTGTTGAGGTGATCAGGCAATGATAACGATACAACAAGTCTATACTTAGTAGATTTTAATTTTTCAAATTTATATATAGTGTATTAGTAAAAATTCTCAACACAATAAATACATGCATACCTAGAGATAGCTAGTAGTTTATGGATGACCATGGGCACACGACCATAAATATTATATCCATATTAATTGATTCCACTTAGACTAACTCAACTAGTACTAGCTAAGATATATGGATTGGTTGTAATTCTATAGCCTACATGTAGTGTATACCATAGACAATATATATATATAGTAACTTAGCTCCACCAATAAATTTGATTCTAATTAATATAATCTATAGCGGCAATTACAATATTAATCTTAATACATCTTTTGATTCTTTATGTTATTTCTGTATCGATCCAGTCGGCCTTGCCTGAGAATGCATCTTTAAATTTATAACTGCATAAGAAAAAAGCTTGGAAGATGTTTGTGTATAATATTATTTTACAAGCATAAACAAGATGAATTATCATGCTTTCTATTAATGCATATGAATCTATTGAGCTCTCTTCTCTTATTTTTTTTCGGGTGGTAGTTTTCCATCGATCAGGAAACAATTCATCAATATGATAAATTTCAATTAACCACTCAGTATTTAGGATCATGAGCACTAATTTACACTTAATGGTTTTTATTACTGTACTAGTGGAGTATATACTGTAGTCTTAAAGATGCCTAAAGATGCAGCTGTTTTTAAGAGATTTTGGCTTGTGCTAGTTGTCCAAAGTCAGCCAGCCTTACCCTGAATTATTATCTTTTTTAGGTATAATTCGATCGAGATAATTTCAAGCTCAGCTTACAGTAGTATAATAATATTTGTAATCATACCATGATACCAGATCTGAGTATAAATAAATTCAAGCTAAATTTACCCCATTCATTGGTAGAAAGAGATATTTTTTTTTTTTAAATCGATGATATTAAAATCCAGCTTTATGGTAATTTGAAAAAATATATTTCAACTCACCACTGCCTGGAGACTCAGCGTTCACGCAGCGATAGTTTCGGTTTTTATTACTAAGGATATTAGCTAATTGATAACTGGGGGTTTGAAAGTTTGGTAACTATTACCAATTTGTATTTACTGTATATCATTATGATTTTTATAGAACTCATTTCCAGGGGGTTAAATTGGTTTCACTTGGGTTTCAAAAATTAGTCACTTATAATTGTTACCGTAACCTTACAGGTAAATATATTGTACATGCATCCATGGACTTAGTTTGTTGAAGAATTATTGTACTTCAACTTTACCATTTGGTGTGATAAACTCCTTTTGATATAATATATTACAAGGTCACGTATCTACCAGTTTGTAAGCTGTGCCACTAGTTGCTTGTACATAATTATAAGTAAGTTTTTTTGTATATACTTCACTAAAACTCTATAGCATACAGTTTATACATAAACTGCATATTATCATACTAAATTAATATATCCTAGGTTATAATTAATTACATATGTTTTGCATACAAATAATCTAATTATGTACTTATACCAGCTGCAATTATATAACAATACTGATTATAACTATAGTAACTTAGATAAGAGATATCCAGATATTTTTGCAAAAATGTGGGGAAATAGCTGAATTTCATGCATACATACTGGCACCATTTATTTGAATTCATATATAGAACCAATTGATGTGGTAATACCCTCCCTAATAAAAAACTGTTTTAAAAATGAATCCTTACCTATAGGCTGTATTTGAATCATTTGTATACTATTATATAATATTCCTTTGATTTTAACTAATTGAATTGATTTTAACTAATTGAATTGATTTTGACTAATTGAATTGTCATGGTATTATATTATTTTGTATATTCATGCATAGCATCAAGTTGTTGTTGTTGTTGTTGTTGTAATCATTTTTATTTATTATATATTGGTACATTAATTATCAAGTCTAGATACTCTGTAGGAAATTTTGCATGATATTCTAATTTGTTGTTGTTGTTATAATCATTTTTATTTATTATATATTGAAACATTAATTATATTATTCTAATGGTATCTTAGGGTTATTATCAATTGTAAATTTTACCCAAAAATCAACAAATAGCTGACATCATCACCATAATGGACTTGATAGATTATTAGTTTAAACAATGGTATACACTATACTTATGGATAGATTTTTCTTAGATTTAGCCCATTGTTCTTCGTCTTAATTAAGACTACTACAAATATATATAGATATACCATATACCTGATATATAGGGTTTCTTTGCATATGGTTTCAAACTAGCTATAGTATACTAAAGATGTGGCCTAGGGTACGATATACCTTAGTCTATAATTATAACATGGACAATTGGGAAACTTAAGAATATTTCAGTGTTTTAAAAATTATAAGTACCCTATAGTAATACTGATGTTCTATCAGGATATATGTATATATTTATAAGCTATATATACTCTTATATATCGTAATTGATCGATGCATATATAATGTACAAAATTACTTGTACCATAGTTCTCCATCTATAGTAGTAGTAGTATATAGATCTATACATGTACTAGTTGTACATACATACACTATATATACACGTAAATTGTACAATTGTAGGGTAGCGCATGCAATAATTATGGTTTAGTGGTCAACCGCCGCACGAGCTGCGGCTTATACGCACGTGATCATACATACTTGTTATATATTATAGCAATTCGAGGTCTCTCGAGATCTTTTTCTATATATACATGTATATTAATTGTCTGATTATCGCAACTTTAACCAATTTTTTTTGTAAGAATTGCCTGAATATAGCAAGTTTAGCCAGTTTTTATTTACGAATACTGGTTTTTAATATAAATACTTAGTTCATTCCTTCAACTGTTATTAATTAATTATAACATTGTATTGAGTGGTTCTTAAGCTAATTAGCTCATTTAAAAGAGGTGAATTATATATATATTTGAAACATGTAATTATATACAACTAGTAGGTAAGTAATCGCCAAACGATATATACTGTATGTAATATACATGTGATCAGGAAGACTACTTAAACCATTACTAAATTTGAATTCAATTAAAAAGAAAAAAAAAAAAATTATCAAATCATGTATATATTTTACAAATTGTATATATTAAAGAATTCTAGTTAAAAAATAATAATAATAAATAATTCCATTAGCTAACTCAAAACAGCATTTCATTAAAAAAGTAATAAATAATAAATAAATAAATAATAACTAAAGCCAATGAATCGTGGACTTTATCATCTTTTTCTTTTTTTTTCTTTATTCAAATATATTAATAGGAACCGAACCTTCTTGTGAATTCCAACTATTACCTAACAAATCCGGTTCATCATGATTAACAAAACGATTCCAACTTTCATCTTCACTCGTATACCTTTTTAAAGGTAAATCATAAGGCATTCTAATAGGAATAACATCTAAATCCAATTCATCTTCATTTAATTCATAATGTTGTTGTTTATAAACAGGTTTTAAAACATGATTTTTACCATATAATTCAGGTAAAATTAATACACCAATTTCCCAACTTCTAATCCATAATCTTTCATTTTTAACTGTTACACCCCAAGCTTGTTTTGATAAATTAGCAGATGTTAATAAAAACCAATCTAAATTACCATTTGGTAAATAATTTAAATACGTTTTAATATGAGGAGCAGCTAATTGTCTACCAGATTTTTCACAACACCATCTATTTAACTGAGGAAATAAATAACCCAATTGTTTTTGATTAAAAGGTTTTGTTGTATCAAAATGAATTGATCCACCACTACTATACCCAAGTAAACTATTTCTAATATCATTTAAAGTTGGGAAAACAGTTTTTAATTTATTATCTTCAGTTGCTTTCATTGCTCGACCTAAACAAGGTGTGAAATAATCATCTTTAACACCTAATGATGCAATTGATGAACATTGACTAATTTTTTCACCATGAATTGATTTATTAGCTAATTTTACACTTAAACTTCTATAACCCCATTTATTAATATTTCTATTATTATAATAATTCCCTGGTACTGATGCAACTAATTTAGCTTTAATTGGTTCAAAATCATAATCTAATAATTCATTTGCTAAAATTGTTAATTCATCATGTCTATAAGCATATAAATAATCAAGAAAATCAGATTTAAAATCAGTTTTTTTTGAATTTTTTTTAAAAGATAATAATGGTGATAACCAAACACCATTTGACATTAATTCCCAATCAGTTTCAATTAAATTTGATGTATGAATAATAATTTGATATTTTGTTTCATTATTTTCATAAAATTTTAATATCATTAATTTTGAATGATGACTACCATATTCATTATGTAATCTTATTCTATATAAATCAATATTTTCAGGTTTTGAACACATTTGAATTTGTTGTGAATAATAATCTTGCATTATATTTTCATTTTTTCCATTATAAAAACATCCATAAATAAAATGTGATTTTATTGTTGATCTACAATCTGAATGAATATGATTCATAACATATGGTATATCAATACAAAAATTAAATTGATATTGTTCAACTAAATTTTTTTTACCAATAACATTTCTTAAATTCAACGTTTCATTATTTGCTTCTTTACCTAAACCTCGAATTTCATTAAGATATATTGGAGATTTTGTAGTCATGATACTTTTATTTGCTCGTTGTGGCAATCAAGAGAAAAAAAATTTCGTGTTGAGAAAAAAAAAAATATTAATAAATTAAGAAAATTATGTAAGCGCGTTTTTTTACACGCCATTAATATATACAATATTCTAAATCACTAAGACAACATTAAATTCATTTTCCAATCATACAAAACTTTCCACCAATCACTTCGAACTTCATTATTATCTCTTCTTCTCCAAACTTCATTAATAACTCTTCTTGCACTAATATAAGTACCAACACCTTCAACAGTTTGTCTATCTAACCAAGTTTGAAATCTTCTTCTTAATAAAGTATGATTTGATGTAGTTTCACAAGCTGCCATAAATCCAGGAAACATTAAAGGAATACAAACAGTTTGTTGATTATTTCTATTAATTTGTTGAATTTTTTCCAAATGATCCAAAACAGCACTAATATTACCTTGTAAAACTTCTGGATTTAAATTTCGAACTAATCTAAAATAATAAATAATTAATGATTGATGAAATGCAAATGCATGATGATTAACTGCATCTCTTGAATCACCTTTAAAATAATTATTTTTATTATTAATATCATATCTTGTTTGCCATTGAACTAACCCTGCTTCAACATCTGAACAATCTTTTGATAATTCTTTTGGAAAATTTAAATTTTGATCATTATAATAAACTGCTTGTTGTGCCACTTTACAAACTCTATTAAATAATAATAATAAAGAATCTGGTACTCCATATAAACAATGAGTTGTAACTAATTCTTTTCTATAAAAATCATCACTTAAAGTATTATTTGATTGATTTTCTTTATATTTATGCCAATATTCTTTAAATTCACTTTCTTCATGCATATAAGCTAATGAACTTAATGGTGAATTATTACTTGTTGTTGAAGCTGGTGAATTACTTGAACTTTCCAAATCTTCTAATCTAACATTTAACCATTGATCATTAAACATTTTATTATCACTATTCATTGTACCAGGATCTAATGCTGTTGAACTTTGCATAATTCCTAAAAAACCAGCAATACGATGTAAAGTTGCTGCTTTATTTGATAATTTTGGTCTTAATCGACATCTCATATTAACAATACTTTTACAAGCTGATAAATGAACTTTACAATCAGTCATAACCCCACTAATTGCATCAATAGATTGCATTGATAAAACTGCTGTTAAAACATCTTTATATTTTTGAGTTGCTAATTCTTTTGTTAAACATTCACTTAACCATTTATAAGCTTCACCTTTTAATTGTAAACCTAATGATGCAAAATGTTCTTTTTGTGGAGAATTTTCTGGATGTTTAGATGCTAAATGATAACTACTAATTGATAATAATGCATGTAATAAAGCATTTCTTGCTGATGGTGTACTACCTTTACTTGTTAAATCTCCAATTGCTGATATAGCTCTTGGTAAATAAATTTTTGTCCAAGGATTTTTTTCTGTATTCATAACTGTCATAATTCTTGTAACTTCTTTTGTATAATGATGTAATAAATATCTTGCTTCTGCTGTGAAATAAAATGAATTTGTTGGTAATCCAAATTGACTATCTGATGATAAATAATGATTAATTGGTCCAACTTGAATTGTTGAAAATAATGTTTCTGTATTATTGGTATTATTATTATTATTATTATTTGTAATAAATTCAACACTAGCTGGATTATTATTATTATTGGTATTATTATTAATTGGTTGTAAAGGATTCATTGAATATTCTGTAAATGGTGCAAAATTAGAATCACTTGCTAATAATGTACTTAATTCATCTCTTAATTCTTGATAATTAGTTTCAAATAAATTAAATCCTGGATCAAAATCTGAAAATAATAAATCATCAACAATTCCAAAATTGTTATTATTGTTATTGTTACTATTATTAGTTGTAGTATTATTACTACCATCATAAGTAGTTGTAGTACCTGAAGGAGTAACTTTATCTTTCTTTGATTTTTTATCTAATTTTGGTTTTTTTGATCTTCTACCATTAATAATTCTTTCATCTTTATCACGTTTTTTTAAACCATCAAATACACCAAATGGTCCCAAACTTTTTGTTTCATTACCATCTAAACTTGGTGAATGTAATTTTGCTAATTGAACATCCATTTCATGATAAGTTTCATACATCATACCTGGAGGATATTCAACAAATCCAACATTTCTTCTTTGAAAAAATTCTTCTTCATTATTTGATGATGATGATCCTTTACCTGTATTCCATCTTAATTTAATACTATAACCTTCACATTGTAAATTGGCTTTTTTACATCTTAAACATGTTGGTCGTTCTAATGTACATTTAATTTTTCGACTTCGACATGTCCAACATCCTGTGAATGTTTTTGTTCGTGCTACTGTCATATTATTATTATTATTATTATTATTATTAGTTTTTGATTCGATTTGTTCTTTCTTTATTTATTTAATCTTTATCATTAATTGTAGTTTGTTTAAGTTAGTTAGTTAGTTGTATTAGTAGTATGGTATTAAATTATCGATTTAAAATAAAAAATGGTGAGTTAAGAAAGAGGAGAAGAAGAATTTTTTTTTTTTGGTAAAAAAAATGTATCATCTTTTTTTACTTGCCTTGATCATGCTTATAGACGCTTAATAGCGCGCTAGAAAGTTGCCGGTTCCGATCGGCCCCGATAATTTAAGGGTAAAAAAAAAAAATTTTTTTTTTTCTCAAAAGTCTCTCAAATTTAAAAAAAAATTTGATGCATAATTGTAGACAAGCTTGTATTAAGTACTTATAGGTTTTATGGTTAACAATTGGTACAGTACTAAAATAAAATGTCTAAGAAAATATTAATGATTCATTTTTATACAATTTCAATTAAATTAAGGTTTTTTTGTGTTTTATCTGGTTATATATATACCAGGTATTGTAACCGTTGGCAATTGAAAATAATGAATAGTTGAATGCCTTGTGAAAATTTATTAGATTGGTACCAAGTTATAGCACACCTTAATTATTCAGAATCATATAAAAATACTGGTAGATCTGTAGGTGTTTGATAGGTTAATTAGCTTAGATCTAAGGGTCTTTCTATAGCAGTCCTGAGTATATATGTATACATTATATACCAGGTACATGTACTTTATAGACTATAGTATATCTGCAGCTCCATGGTCTATATTTATTTCCTCACTAGCTATAGGATCGATAGTATAAATAGCAATGAATTAATCGATTCATGAGCACTTTAACACGTACCAGGGCCACTGGTTAATTTTTATTATATATATATCTAATGAAAGGCTACTATGATATATATTTTTGAATTAGCTAGTGGTTATTAGCTCTAAATCTTTACTAGCATATGTTGCAGGTGCTGCAGCCATGGTAGGCCAGATGGCTAAAATTTAATTATAATTATAACATCAGATAAACATTTATAATTATATATATCTATATATAGCTAGTGTAACCATGGATGGTCCACTAACTTAAGAATTGAGAGTACTTAATTAAGCTTATAATTAATTATATAGCAAATTAATATCTATACAGTATATACATAGGAATATCAATTAATATTGAAATTTCAATTAATTGTATACCTATATATACAATACTGTATATATATAAATTGCTTGTAAATATCATGATCATCAATACCGGTACTATATATATATGTGCAGTACACCAGTGCGTGCTGTATATATATATATACATATAAATGTTATAATATATATATAATATTATATACTATTGTACATATAATTAAGTTAACTAATTATAACTTAACTGACAGACCTAGGCTTGTAATTAAAATTATTTCGTGCTATAGCTATAGATCAATGCATATATATATCTAATATATTATATACCAATGGATCAGTTTGGCAGTTCGACGTGAGACATTGATGCGGCTCACGATGGCTTCGTTTTTCTTGTACAAAGATCATTTGATTATAATGTTATCCATCATTACAAATAAGCATATACAATGCTTGTATACATATAATTATATAATATACATCAGTCGATCGCAATTTGCTAGTATAGCTATGGCTAGGATTATTTCTATCAAGACAAACTATATCTTTTACTTACAGTATATGTACTAAATATTGGATTGTACAATCTACTCAAGAGGGCACAGTGGCCATCTGTTATAACACTGGTCTGTATACACAAATATTAATTAGACTAAACAGGTAGTTCTCAGACTATAAAAGATATGTGTAATTTGGCCCAAATGTGAAAAGTGAACTGAGATAAACCTCATTGAATAAATACTGTTACAATGCAATAGATAAATTAAATTAAATAAATATATGAAAAACCAACCCCAAAAATAAAACACGATTAACTTTTTTCACTTTTTTTTTCTTTCTTTTTATATTTTTTTGGTCTACCAACTTTCTTTGGTCCATTATTACCATCTTCATCTTCATCCATATCATCTCTATTCCCATTACCATTATTAGCCCCAGCGCCCTCATTATTATTATTATTGTTACTATTATTCTTATCATCTTTATCATTATAATGTTTTGATAAATTTTTCCCTTCACTATTATCAAAAGTTTTTCTTGCTTCAGTAATTTCTCTTTGCATTAATAATAATTCTTCAACTCGACCTAATTTTCTTTGATCATTTCTTAATGCAAATTTAAAATCATCAACTTTAATCTTTTGTCTACTTGCTGTTCTAGCAACTCTATGAGCTTCATGACATATATCAACAATATATTCTTGTAAAATATCTTCTAATACTGCAACTGATTCATTATAAGGATATTGAACATCTCCAAATGCATACATTAATGTACGTACTAAGTAAGTTAGTAATTTTATTCAAGTAAAAGGTACTTACAATCTGTTGAGAATAAATTTGTCTTCCTTTTTCTTCTGATATCTGGTAATGACATTGCGGTATTTTATATAGTTGGTGTTATGGTAATTTGTGTGTAAGATTTGTGGTGATGATGAAAAAAATTTAAATTGATTACAGTATTTTTCTACGCGCGCGTTGTATTGTGGGAGGAAAGTTTTAAACCGGCTTATCAACATCATAACCTTAAGCTGTTTTAAAGATTTGCTACGTGTAAAATTTAAGCCTCACCATTGTTTACAAAGATATATACAATGACCATCAACATAAGTCAGTGATTGCAAAAATAAATATATTGTTCTTTTTTTTTTTAAAAAACTATTTAATTGTAAAACTTTTTTTTAATAAATGAAGGGAATGCATAGAATTTATAATAATAATTTTTTATAATATAAAGGGTATCATTAGTCTTTTTTTCTCTTTTAATTTTTTATTGACTCTATTACAAATCAATATGAAATGGATCATCAACTTCTCTACCAATAAACTTATTCCATTGAGTATCAACAAATTTAATAAACATATGCCAACAATAAACAGGGAAATTAATATAACTTTTAAAAATAAATCTTAATCCTTCCATTAATTGATCCCATTCAGATTCAATACTACTTTTTTGTTCATTATCTCTTTTAATTTTTTCATCACCTAATTCTTCTTCAACTTGTAATTTAAAATTTTGAATAGCTTCAACAGATTTACTTAATCTATCATAAACATTAATTAATGAAACTAATTCACTTCTTTTAAATTTATCTAATACAGTATGAACAGCAGTAAAATTTAAACTTGGATCTTCTGGTAATTCAAATAAAACTTTTAAAGCAGTACCATAACCATTAGTTTGTAATTTCCCCCAAACTCTACATCTATCACAACCAACACATGCCATTAATTTATTAACATTTCGAACTCTTTTTCTAAATTCATCTTTTAAAGCTCTACCTTGTGGTGATTTAAATGCTAAAGTATCATCAAATTGATCATTTGATTTTGAACATTCATGAGCTAATTTTAATAATTGAGATCTGGTTGATTGATCAGAATCTGGATCTTCACGACAAAAATATAAATAATTAATATATTTTTCCAATTTAACAATTGCTTTTTGAACCAATGCAAAATTAAAATAAATATTTTGAATTCTTTCTGGATGATTACCAACTCTTTGCATAAAACAATCCAAATTTGGACCCCATTCACCAGTAGTTTTATTTAAATTTTCAACACATAAATGTGTACTAACACTTGCATGCATCCCACTAACTAATCTATAAAATAATCTTTGTTCAACACATTGTTCAACTTCATTATTTAATGCATTATTACCACTATCACCTCCAACTTCTTGAATTTCATATTTATTACTATCTTCCAAAACTTTACTTAAAGGTTTAGCAGCATCTGGGAAACCATGATGACCAAGTCCACCAAATCCCATTGGATTTTTTGTTTCAATAACAGTTTGACCTTCATTATCATTTGATTCTTCATCACCATAATAACCAAAACAATTTTCTAAATAAGCAGCTCTCCAAATTTTAGAAGCATGAGCACCTGTATATCCAGTATATCTTTCAGGATTTTCAACCAAATTAATATAAACACCTCTTGAATTTTTACTTTCATCTTCTGGATAACAATAATCAATTTTATCATCACATGATCCACTAAAACATCCTTCTTTACTAATAACTGAAGCATCATTTAAACATGAATCACTAATATCATCATTATCATCATCATCTAAATTTTCAGTTATACTATTATCAGCCAATTTACCTAAATATTGTGATCTCCAAAATTCTGGTAATTCACTTTCATCTTCAATTGCATCAACTGCACATGCTTTATTACCACACATTCCTTGATCATCTTGAAATGGACAACCTTCTGGACTTAAATCAACTTTATAATATTTAAAATAATCTGTTGTAACTAAATTTTTTATTAATGGTCGAATGTTTTTATTTGTATTATCAATAGATTCAAATGTTGCTCCTAATGCATCTTTAACTGGTCCTGTTAAAGGTTTTTTAACAAAATTTGGATCATGATAACCCCAAGTATCTGCTAATGATGTTGATGAAACTGTTAGTATACTTGAAGCAATTATTGATAATATTTTTAAATTCATTGTTTTGATTGTATATATGTTAGTATGTGGATGATTGAAGATGAATTTAAAAAAAAAAAATTAAGTAAATAAAAAAGAAGAAAAAAAAAAAGTACTGTTGTTGTTGTGTGATTAGTAAAACAAAAAAAAATAATTTCGTAGCGAGGTACACTAATTTTATAATTATACTATTGTAAATTGTAACCCTGTTTTTTTTTTTTTTTTTTTTTTCCACAACGGTTTTTCCCTTGAAACATGAAACACTTATCCTAAAAATGATATAGGGATATAATAGATAAAAGACACTGATAACCTAAATGGACAGCTTGTCCTTTTAAAGAAGTGGTCTTATTTCGCTTAAATAGATATTCAGTGGCAAAAAAAAAAAAAAAAACATTCAACCAAAATATTGAATATTTTTTTTTTGAAAGTGATGATTAAAAAAAAAAGGACAGCAAAGCTATTTTAGAGTATTACAAACCATTAGTAAAGAAAGTTTTTTTTTTTTCTATCCAGGCTGAGATGGGGATTTATAATAGTCTAAAGTTACTGGTACGAAACGATGTTCTCTTGGACCTTATATGGTACGGTTTTAATCGATGATCGCAACGGTTTTATTATTTTTTTTTTTTTATACTGTCTTGTTCTATTTTTACAAGCTTGTCTACATTATATATCTAACAATGTGCTATATACCATCGTGATGGATCCCGTAAGGTTCTAAGTTATTTATTACCTGTCAAATTTGTTATAATCTATAATACCCGGTCGGTATAACTGAAGATTTATAGCTGCCTAAGCTTAAAGGCTTATAGGGTTTGATGATCTCAATAGGAAATTCAAGATGATCTGTTCATAGCTATCCGCAAAATAGTGTCAGTACATGTACGGGCCTAAAATTGTGTTTACCATATGGCAGATAGATATATTTACGCCACTATATTAGTACCATGGTATCTTGAATAGCTATATTACTCCCTAAATGGTTTTGCTATAGTTACAAACTCATCAGGGATCGATTGATAATATGATCTCGAGACTTATAATATATACTGGTACCATATCCATGGCAGGCCTGTATACATAATATTACTATGATGCCGGCCATGACCAATATATATAGTCAAACTTAGAATTCTGTGGCTCTATCTAACTTTAAAAATTATCAAAATTCTTTTGAAAAGCATTGAAAATTAATGTCTTGAATTTTACAGAATATGGGGTGATCAATATTTGAAATGGGGGGTTGAGAATCTCGAGCCGCAAGAATATTAGAATAAACTTTATTTTACAGCTCTAGAATTTGAATACCATTTAAGAACAACTTGGATAAATTTATCCATACAGCTGTATGTACTGGTATATATATTAGCTAAGAAGTACCATGGAGGGCTGCAGGTGGTACCTACAAGTACATGTAATTAGTTAACGAAGAAGTATATGAATATATCAATTGATCTAAATACTACATATATAGATATGTATATCCCTTGACTAAGTGGTTAATTCATCGATGATTCAGGGCAAATTCAGGGGATTATACAGCTGGTATGTACTAGGGTCTCCAATCCAACCTGCAGCCTGTATATATATAACAATCCAATAGATAGAGAAGACGTACTTAAATAGAAATATGGCGGTACATTGGATATACTATAGTATAAACTGTCATCTAATAACCGGACATTCTGCAGTGTTATAATAAGAAAATATAGGTCTAGTACTTACCAGTGGTATAAATTAGATATTGATCGATAGTTCTTTAATCCCGATAAGGTTGATGTAAAATGTTTTGGATGATCGGATCGATAAGTTCTTAAGCTTCACTAAAGTTGTCATGGATGGATGCCAGTACGATGTTGTACTCACCTGACTATAGTATACTTGTACTTATTTTGTTCTATACCTCAGGTCGCTTTAAGCTAAGCAGCTAGCTATACATAGACGTCCTATACTGTAGCTTACTATAGTTTTGAAGCCAGGACGTCCTTGAAGTGCCAAAAAATGAGCTACACCAGTAATTAACTTCTAATAGCCACATATCTATCGAACATCCAGTGATTCTTCAAAATTTATCATTACTGACTTAGATAGCATTTCGAGATAAAAATGTCAAAATTTATTTATGATGCATCAAAAAAATTTTAAAAATTCTTGTTGCGCAAATTGTACGTACTAGTGCAGCTGCAGCTGACTTACAGTTCCAAAAAAAAAAAGGATCTCCGAGAACAAGATATCGGCTCCCCGAAAGACATGACGCCGCGTTCTCTATAAATTTTTTTATCAGTTTTCCAAAAAAAAAAAATTTTCCTGCGGCTGAAATATTTTTTTTTTTTATCAAAATTTTTCACATTTAAAATTTTTTTTTGAACTTACGATAACAACAAAATAATATCAAAATTATAAAAAAAAAATGGGTGAAAAACGAAGTAGAGATGAAGATAAAAAGGCTAAAAAAGCTGAAAAAATTGAAAAATTAATGGCTAAAGGTATGACTAAAGAAGAAGCCAAAGAACAATTAAAGAAAGATAAAAAATCTAAAAAAGAAAAGAAACAAAAAGTTGAACATAAAGAAGATTCAAAATCAGAAGAACCAAAAGAAGAATCAAAAGAAGCTAATGATAATGATATTAAAAAATTCTTAGAAGATAATGAAATTACAATTGAAGATGAATCAAAATCAAATTTAAAACCATATTTATCATTTAAATCATTAAAAGTTGATAAAAAAATTCATCAAGTTGTATCCAAATATCCAAAACCAACTCCAATTCAATCTGCAGCATGGCCTTTTTTATTAAATAATAAAGATGTTGTTGGTGTTGCAGAAACTGGTTCAGGTAAAACTATGGCTTTTAGTGTTCCAGCAATTGAACATTTATTAAATTCTAATAGTAATAAAGGTATTAAAGTATTAGTTATTTCACCAACTAGAGAATTAGCAATGCAAATTTATGATAATATGAAATTATTAACTGATGTTACTGATCATAAAGCAGTTTGTATTTATGGTGGGGTACCAAAAGATGAACAAAGAAAAGATTTAAAAAAATCATCAATTGTTATTGCAACACCAGGTAGATTAATGGATTTATTAGATGAAGGTAGTTGTGATTTATCAAAGGTTGATTATTTAGTTTTAGATGAAGCTGATAGAATGTTAGAAAAAGGTTTTGAAGAAGATATTAAAAAAATTATTAATAATACAAATGCAAATAATAGACAAACTTTAATGTTTACAGCCACTTGGCCCCCACAAGTTCGAGAATTAGCATCAACTTTTATGAAATCTGATACAGTTAAAGTTAGTATTGGTAATAGAGATGAATTAAGTGCTAATAAACGAATTACTCAAACTGTTGAAGTTATTGATCCAAAAAGAAAGGAACAAAGATTAGTTCAATTATTAAAAGAACATCAATCTGGTTCTAAAAAAAATGATAAAATTTTAATTTTTGCATTATATAAAAAAGAAGCAAGTAGAGTTGAAAGATTTTTACAAACAAGAGGATTTAATTTAGCTGCAATTCATGGTGATTTAAATCAACAACAACGAACAAGAGCATTAGATGATTTTAAATCTGGTAATAGTAAAATTTTATTAGCAACTGATGTTGCAGCAAGAGGATTAGATATCC
This sequence comes from Blastobotrys capitulatus, assembly GCA_030564325.1. Lineage (NCBI taxonomy): Eukaryota > Fungi > Ascomycota > Dipodascomycetes > Dipodascales > Trichomonascaceae > Blastobotrys > Blastobotrys capitulatus. The sequence continues at coordinate 39,214 of JAJLUL010000085.1, read as the reverse complement.
CAGCTGTTAAAGTTGTTATTAATTTAACTTTTCCATTAACTGCTGAAGATTATGTTCATCGAATTGGTAGAACTGGTAGAGCAGGTCAAACTGGGTTAGCATATACTTTATTTACAGAAAATGAAAAACATTTATCAGGTGCTTTGATTAACGTTTTAAGAGGTGCAAATCAACCAGTTCCTGAAGAATTATTAAAATTTGGTTCTCATACTAAGAAAAAAGAACATTCTGCTTATGGTGCTTTTTATAAAGATATTGGTACTACTAAAAAAGCAACAAAAATTGTTTTTGATTAGTTTTATTATTATTATGATTATTTATAGAAGAAAAAAAAGTTAATAAAGTTTTTGTAAACAAATTTTGTCTATGTCTAGAATGTTTTGAAATAATCATGTTCATGTTTAGAATCATAATGGTGTGATACAAACTTACTTTGTAATCTCTGTAAGATCTTACGTGTAAAAATTCAAATAATGTAAAAGCCGCGCGTACTTAGGCCCTTAAAAAAAATATCCAGGGCGTTAAAAAAAATTTACGATATTTACGAATAAATATAAAAACTATCCGATTTGCTGACAATTTTTTTTTTTTTTTCTCTTTTTCTACTCAGCCATCATCATCATCATCATCATCATCATCATCATCATCACAACAATTTTTTTTCAACAATGAGGAAAGATAATATACTTACAAGATGTGAGATTGAATCTCGTATCTCAGAAGGTGAAATCTTAGTTATTTATCATAAAAATGTATTAAAATTAAATAGTTGGATGCAAAAACACCCAGGTGGTGAAAAAGCTATTTTACATATGATAGGTAGAGATGCATCAGATGAAATGGATGTTTATCATGATGAATTAACAATGAAAATTTTCAAATCTTTTGCAATTGGTAAAATTGATTGTGATATATGGGAAAATTTTACTCCACCAATTCAAGGTGGTTATTTTAGAAATTTAAAAGAAATTGAATTAGATGAAGGAATAGTAGTTGATGAAAAAAATCAAAAAATTTTAGATTATAAATATGAACAAATTGATAATATAACAAAAAAATTTATTGATGAACAAGATGAAATTGAAAAATCAAAAGATTTAAAAGAATATCCAATTGTTGATATAAAAACTCAAGAAGAAATTTCAAAAAAATTTAGAAATTTACATGAAAAATTACAAAAAGAAAATTATTTTAAATGTAATTATTGGAGTTATTTTAAAGAATTTTGTCGAATTAGTTTATTAATGAGTTTATCATATTTTTTATTCATTAAAGAATCATATTTATCATTATTTATTAGTAGTGTTTGTTTAGGATTAGGATGGCATCAATTAACATTTATTGTTCATGATGCTGGTCATTTAGGTATTACACATAATTATTATGTTGATAATGTTATTGGTGCAAGTATTGCAGCTTATGCAGGTGGGTTATCAGTTGGTTGGTGGAAAAATAATCATAATGTTCATCATTTAGTTACAAATGATCCAAATGCAGATCCTGATATTCAACATTTACCATTTTTTGCAATTACATCAAAACTTTTTGGTAATATTAAATCAACTTATTATGATAAAGTATTATGGTTTGATAAAGTTGCAAAATTTTTAATTCCATTTCAAAATTATACTTATTATTTAATTTTATCTTTTGGTAGATTTAATTTATATCGATTAAGTTGGGAATATTTATTATTAGGTAAAGGACCAAGAAAAGGTAAAGCAGCATTTTTAAGATGGTTTGAATTAATTGGATTATTTTTTTTCACTTATTGGTTTTGGTATTTAATTGTTTATCAATCATTAGATAATGGTAAACAAAGATGGTTATTTGTTATGGTATCACATATTTGTACAATGCCAGTTCATGTTCAAATTGTTTTATCACATTTTGCAATGTCAACAATTAATTTAGGACCACAAGAATCTTTCCCACAACATCAATTAAGAACAACAATGGATGTTGATTGTCCAGAATGGTTAGATTTTATTCATGGTGGTTTACAATTTCAAGCAATTCATCATTTATTTCCTAGAATGCCTAGACATAATTTAAGAAAAGCTCAATCATTAATTAAACAATTTTGTAATGATATTGGATTAGAATATCATATTTATGGTTTTACAAAAGGTAATAAATTTGTTTTAAATAGATTAGGTGATGTTGCAAAACAAGCTCAAATTTTAGCTGATTGTACAAAATTTTGTAATGAAGAAGCTAAAAAAGGTATTATTCATTAGTACTTTTTCTTATATAAATATATATATATACTTTATGGTAATTCAACATTGATTTTTTCACCTGATTTTTCACCACTTTCAACACAAGCAGCAATAATAGCTAAATGATGGAAAGCTTTAGATGGAGTAACTTCTAATAAACTTTTATCATTCTTTTCAACTGCTTGTTTGAAATTTTCAAATTCTTTATCAACACCATTAAACTTTTCATCTTCCATTTCAAAAGTTTCTGGTTCTTTTGCACTACTTGCATCACTACCTTCTTGCAAAATAACTTTTGGATTTTGACCTGGACTATTTAAATAAGTTAAAGTACCATTAGTACCAAAAACTGTAAATTTATTAACTTTTTCAGTGGCACCTAAATAACTTGCATAAGTAAAAGTACCAAATGATCCATTTTTCATACTAAATAATGAATTTAAAGTATCAACATCACCAGCAACTTCTTGAATTTGGGTAGTTCTTGCACTAACATGTTCAACTTCACCCAAAACTTCAGTTAAAACTGCTAATTGATGAACACCACCATCTGATAAATAACCACCAATATGATCTGGATTTCTTCTCCAAGCAGTAGTATGATATTTTGATGGTTTATATGGACCAGTTGCTTGATATAAAAATGTAATTGGTTTACCAATTTTTGGTAATAATTCTTTCATTTTTTTAACACCAACATGATAAACAAAATTTTCTAAAATTAAAACTGGTAATTTAGTTTCATTTGTTAATTTAACAATTTCTTTTGCATCATTTAAATTTCCTGCAATTGGTTTTTCAATTGAAATTGGTTTATTATTTTCAATTGCTTTTTTAATAATTTCTAAATTTGATCCAACTGGAACTAATGCATCAACTGCATCAATATTTGAATTTTTCATTAATTCATCAATTGAATCAGCAACTTGATTAGTATCAAATTTTGCTAATCCTGCAAAATCTTCTGCCTTTGATTTGGTTCTATTATAAGCTGCTGTAAATTGTAAATTATCAACAGTATTAACTGATGGTAAATGTGCATCTTTTGCAAAAATACCAGTACCAATAATTCCTAAATTAACCATTTTTTGTATCTTTTTTTTTTATTGTAATGTTGTTGTTTGTTTTTTTTGAATTGAAGAATATTTTTTTTTTAAGGACAAAACAAACGTCTTTTATATTTTTTTTTTCTTTCTTTTGGGTTTGATAAGCATAAAAAACAAATAAAGGCCGTAAATTTCTAAATTTTGGGAAGTTTTGAGCGAAACTGAAACATTAAATTTTGGCGTGGTATTTTTATCATCATCATCATTTATCGGTTTTTCGGTTTCTTTAATAGAGAGTTCCCGGAGGTTTGGTTCAAGCATTGTTAAGGGTTATAAAGAGCCTTTTTCAACGGAAAAACTTTGCTAAAAAAAAAAATTTGATACAATGAGACATCAAAACGGGCTGTTGAGTTTTGTTCCTACAGAAGAATTGGAATATTTTCGTTTAGAAACAGTTAAAGGTACAGTTTGTCACTGATGGGATCTTTTCCAAGAGTTTTTCCGGAATTACTCTAGGCTAGAATTACCAAAACTAAAGTGCTAGATATAAAAACCGTTCATATTGTTCTTCACCTTGCATAATCTTTTATCAATCGATCTGATTATGACTATGTCGGGTTGGTAATTTCCATATACCTATTTTTTACTAGACCTTTACTAGGCAATACCTGGATTGTTGACCACCGCTAGCTATAGAACGTTAATATATAATGACATATATGCATCTTGTGTTTTTAGTAATTAATTAATCTATGGATTACGAATTCATCATCGGTGATAATATGTTCTAGATCCCTTTAAAGTAAGTAGTTGACCCTTTTGAAAACAATATACCCATCCAGCTGCTACATGTTAGAAATTAATTAATTGAGTAGCTACTAGTATATATATGGAAATTGCTGATATATAACCAACGCTATAGTACTGTAACGTTGGTATACATAGCAATATCTTTAGCAAAATTTTAAATTTTCTCCAGTTAATTTAAGATAATCTAATTCACCACATTGTTCATCAATATATAATTAATTTAAATTTCTTAGCAGATCGATGGTAAACTCATGTAATTACATTGATATAACCAACATTAATTAGTTGATATATACACTGTATATGATATAATATTAACCAATTAATTAGTATATATAGCTGCTAGTATATAAATTTATAAATACATAGTGTAATATTATCATAGCAACTTTATATATGTATATATATACACCCGCTGGCCAACGTTTAGTACCGTTAATTAACAATTGACTAATTGGCTATAAATATATTTTGATGTAACAACTTGCCTAGGAAAAAATTACAATTGATTAGTGTTTGATGAATATTGTAGCTATAGCGCTAGTCTTAAGTAATTAATTATATAATATTATAAATATATAAAAGACCTCAATTGTTAACGAGGGACACCTAGTGCTTATGCTAAACGTTGAAGGATACCAGCTTAGAGGTAGTCATGATTATAACCTTTAAGTGGCTCTAGATCACTTTACGATGTTTATCAGTGTATATATATATATATATATATACTGTATATATACTGTATGTTAATTAATTATGTATATATAACGTATTCTGTATTTTATATATGCTATAGCTAGCGGTCTTTAACTAATATACAGTTCACATAATTTTATTACATTTCGACACTAATTAGTTAACAACAGCCGACGAAAGCCAAATACACATGTATATGTATATTCATTATGATTAATAAGCTATAGCTATCTCTATATATATAACTAGACTAGCAGTGGTGATGGACAAATGTCAGTACTCAACTTAAGATCTTGGAAATATATATTATTATCCTGGATGGTGCCTGAATGCCTACCCCTGGCTACCATAGTTAATTAAACAGATTAGATATAATCTAGCTATTTACCGGTATTTATAAGTATACGCATCATCGATATTAGTTAATTAAACTTGATACTGGTTTACCTTGCAATCGATCTACTGTACTACTGTATACAGTGCTTGAGGATCCATGGATCGATAATTGATCTCTTGTGGATATAAATCTGCATCTGATCATGATCCATGGGCTTATTTCAAGATCAATATATGTAATATATCAATAAAATAATAATGAGAGAAAGAGATTCCGAACTATATACCGGTGCAGTTCATATATCTATATAATAACATTTAAAAACTTTTATATGTACTGTAATATTATAACGTTACGCAATTAATATAAAATAGGTCATATATATACAGTATACATGTAGTATAGTGAATATATGAACATTAATTTTATATAATTAAAAAATATATATATCGAATATTCTATATATAATTATAACTATGCGCATATTAATCAATTGATTATAAGTATATACTATACCATATATCTCAGTCGTACCAAGCAAGCATCGATCTGCTATAGCTTTAATTAGTAGTGCAATATATAATATGATTCAAATTGAACTGATAAATATTTCAGAACTCATATGTACAGTAAAATCGTGTGGAGATGTTGGACTTGCAAGGTTGTTTACAAATCGATGTCCACCAGTGTTATGATCTCATTACCAAAGATACTCAGTATTATGAATATTATGATTACCACTGGTAGTAAATCATGATGGATCGATTTTGATCCTATAATATGGCTGAGCGTTTGGAAAAAAAGTTAAGAAATTCCGTTGTCATGGATACCAATGATTTCATTTTGACAAGGCTGAGAAGTGTTAATGGGCTTAAGCGTCGAAAAGTCCCATAAATTCACACACCAATAAAAATTTTGTTTACAATTTTTGAAACTCAATCATAACAAAAACTTTAAAACCTTAATAAAGTTGCATAACTTAGTCTATAATAACAAAATGTCAGCTCTAGAATCATAAAAATGGATCAATGGAAAGAAGAAAAAAAATTTCAATCCATGCATTAAAGTGGCATATTTCAAAATTTAAGCATATCAATTTGGCTTGTTATAAATTAATTTAAGGGGTTAAAGTAATTTTTTGTGATCAGTTTTCGAGCAAAAAATTTACTCATACATCCAATAATAGAGATCTTCAGGAAATAATATGCAGCAGTAATTTTAACAATTAATTTAGCAGTCTGTGTCGAATCATTTTTTTTTTTTTCCACTCTGGTGCATAGAAATGTATAATTCTAGAATATTTATTACCTTACCTTGGTAATTTTATACCATTTGATGATTAACACAAGACTTTCTCCTAAGAGAATAGAAAGTGGAAAAAAAAAGCAACCTTAAATTACCGGTAATATAATTGAATTTATGAGTTTTCCCAATTACTGTACAATATTTCTAAATTATTATATATATACTGCAGTATCTCCTTCCATTCTGATGTTGTGAAAAAAAAAATTTTTATTCTCGGTTTTTATCTACAGTATTTATTATTATAATTTTTTTTCCATTGTTCTTGAATTTTTCTTAGACAACGACATTTTTTGACAATAGACCCTTATTTACGATACACTTACACGGGGGACTCAGTAACACGATTAATTAATTTCAAGAAAAAAAAAAAAAATACGAAAATTCCAAACAAAGAAACTAATTTTTTATCTCTAATCAACAATACAGATAAGAACAAAAATAAACAATTTACAACACAATTTTTTACTCCACAACAACCTTCTTTCACAACAACTTTTTATAACATAATTCAATAATTCAATAATTCAATAGAATAATATGCCACCAATTCCAAAAGCAGATATTAAAGACCTAGTTGAATGGCAAAAAAAAATTAATGATAATAAATCATTAGGAGAATTATCAATTCCTGGAACTCATAATAGTGCAGCAAGTCATTTAAGTTTCCCATCAGTTCAATGTCAAGGAGCATCAATTACTGAACAATTAGAACATGGAATTAGATTTTTTGATATTAGATGTGCAGCACCATTTTTCACAGGTTGTGGAGGATTTTTTGGATCATCACCATCAGATTTACAAGTTATTCATGGTGCATTCCCAGTTAAAATTCCAAAACCTGTTAAATTATCAGATGTTTTGGCAGATGTTTATAAATTTTTAGAAAAACATAAAAGTGAAAGTGTTATTGTATCATTAAAAGCAGAAGGATCAAATCATAAATGGGAAGGTGATGAATTTGCTGATATCATTTGGGAAAAATATGTTGATCCACAAAAAGATCGATGGTATTTGGAAAATAAAATTCCAAAAATGGGAGAATGTCGAGGTAAAGTAATTTTATTTAGAAGATTTGGTTGTAAAAATAATGATAGAAAACAACGATTTGGTATTGATGCAGCTTGGTGGAAATATAATACTGAAAATGATGATAGAGGTAAAATTGTTGTTCAAGATTGGTGTGAAGTTATGAAACCTCAAGATATTGATAATAAAATTAAATGTGTTAATGAACATATGAAAAGAGCTGTTGAATTTAATTCAACTCAATCAGCTAATAATAATAATAATCATGAAGATAAATTATATGTTAATTTTTGTAGTGGTTCTAATTTTTTTAATCCAAAATGTTGGCCAAAAAATGTTGCAAAAGGTGTTAATAAAGGAATTGAAAATAATGTTGGTAAAGGTTGTGGAATTATTATTATTGATTATGCTGAATCTGAAGCTTGGGGTATTACAAGAAGTTTAGTTGAATTGAATTTTTAAAAAAAATTCTTTATATAATTTTTGATATATTTTTAATTTTTAATTTGTAATTTATTTTGTTTTTATTGATTTGATACTGATAAAGATTGATTCTTTTGGTAATTACTGTTTCCTCGTAGATACTGTATACGATTATTTTGAGCTATGTTTGAAGTATAACTTAAGATGTTCTGGCAGGAATGACCATCTTAGATTAAATTTATAAAACACAATTAGCCAAATTCTAATAGTATCTGAATGTATCTAAACAGTCAAAGTCAAAGTAATCAATTGAAAGAGTTACTTTAAATTTCTTACTTCGAATTCAACCTTTTTAAAACCTTTATCGATTTAAAAAAGCTTTTTGAAATTCTTAAAAAATCGGCCATCATATGATATCTGCCTTGAAATTTTCTATCCAATTTCCAATTGTGAAAAGCCATTTTAGAACAACTAGAACCATATGAAATTGTTTATAATTGAAATTTAGATATTACTCACTTTATTACAATATTTTTTGAATATTGTTCTGCTGTAAGTTTTTGTGCATATATATATCGATTTATAAACATCAAATAGGAGAAAATCTATCTATGACAGAGATAGAAGTATTTTTTCCAATTGAATACTTTTGTTGGAACTCTTATTATAACCATAGTAATAAGAAGAACTTTGATCACTAATATTCTTCAAAAGTACTCGTTAAATTTGCAGTATTTAAATTTGCAAGGTCATAATATCTTAAAATGCAACATATGGTTCCTTAGAAATACCTAAATAAGATAGATTTGGGTTGAAAAAAAAAAAAAAAAAACATACCGACATAATTGAATATTTCCATTTTTTTAACTAATATTAAGTCAAATCATTTTTCAATTGTGATATTATATATTAACATAATATGTCTCAAGTTGAAAGTTATACACGTGTGTGGCGGCTGGATGAAAAAAACGCGAGCGCTGTAAGACTATTTCTAACTGGTACTATCTGATAGAGCCACTACTGGCCTGGCGCACACAAGCTTTATGGCAGGCAACAACATTCTACATGTAATGCTCCCAACCAACGCAACTAACGTGTGTACAACAACAACAAATTTAAGTGAACCAACCAACCCTAAAAGAGGGCACATTTATTAATTACACAAGCTTGAGAAGCACACTGATAAAAAAAATCGTTATCACGACTTTTTAATTTTTGTACTTTCACATCATTATCAAAAAAAGAAAAAATAAAATAACAAAGTCGTCAAAATTTCTAACTCAAATAACTCAGATAATAATTCGTCAGAACGACAACAACAACAACAACAACAATCCAGTACATCTAATTCTACTGATACTTATATCTCTCGTGTAGGTAATTTATTAGAAATTGGGGAAGATCAAATTAGATTGTTTTTACAACATCAAGCAATTTTAAGAAGACAAGAAGAACAAGAAGAATTGCAACAACAACGAAGAATAAGACAACAAGAGTATCATCAACAACGACAAGAGTCATCATTTTTATCATCATCACCACCGTTAACTTTTCAAAATAATTTATTAGATCCTGGGCTAAGAATTTTTAGTGGTACTGAACGATCAACTCCAAATTTTGAAAGAACAGAAAATAATCATAATAATAATAGATCAGAAATAATGGATATTGGTAATATAGTTAGCCCTAACAATACAACCTCTAACAATAACAACACCACCAACACAACTAAACAAAAAAAACAATATACCAAAGAAGAATGGGATAATAAATGTAATGAAGTTTTTCTTAATAAAAATTCAATAAATTCAGTTGTAATGAATTATCTCATTACATATGGATATAAAGAATCAGCAATGAAATTTTCAAAAGAAGCAGAATTAGATTCTTCAACAATAGATTTTAATGATTTAGGATCAAGAAGAGAAATTATGAAATTAATTAATGAAGGATTAATTCAACAAGCTATTGAAAAAATTAATGATTGTGATTCTGAATTATTAGATGAAAATACTGGATTACATTTTTCATTATTAAGATTACAATTAATTGAATTAATTAGAAATGGTATTAATAAAAATTCAAAATTAAATAATAAAAATAATAATGAATCAATAATTGAATCAATTCAACCTGCAATTGATTTTGCAACAAAAAATTTAGCATCAAGAGCACCAAAAAATAAACAATTTTTAAATGATTTGGAAAAAACAATGGCATTATTATGTTTCCCACCAGATTCAATAGTACCTGAATTAAAAAATTTAATGGATTTTAATTTAAGAAAACAAATTGCTGATCAAGTTAATGAAGCCTTAATGAAATCACAAAATTTATCTGGAGATCCAAAATTAAAAAATTTAATTCATTTATGGGGTTATGGTGAAAAAAATTTGAAAAAAAATTTGGATTTTCCAAAACTTCAAAAAGATGAGTTATTCTAAGTTTTTTTTTTTTTTTTTTTTTTTGAATGCATTTTATTATTATTATATTATATATTATATCATATATATTAAAACTTTTTTAATAGTAAAAAATAAATAAAAGAAAAAAGGATAAATTATAAAGAAAAAAGAAAAGATTAAAAATATTATTCATTAGTTTTTTGCTCTGATTCTGGTAATGATTCATCTTTTTTCTGTTGATCAATAATAACATTTTCTTGATTACTATTATCATACAAAACATCTTTATGTTTTTTAAATGCATCATCAACTCTTCGATGTAAAGAATGCATACTATTAATTGTATCTTTTCTATATTTTCTTAATTCTGGATCATCACTAACATCAACATCATCTAATGCAAACATTTTTTGTAATACAACTTCACTTAATCTATGATGTTCATCACCTAATTTCCCAATACCTAATTCATTAACATTATCAAGATTTTCAAACTTTTCAACTAATTCTTCTAATTTTTGTTTTTCAGAATTAACATCATCAACTTTTTCTTTACCAGTTTTTGGTTTAATAATTGGTTGTTTTTGTTGTTGTGATGAACCTTTAATTTTAACTCTTCTTGCTTTTTTTCTATCTGATGCAATAACTAAAATTTTTGCATCAGTTTTAACTCCACAATCCATTAAAAATTGATCATCATCTGTTAATTTTCTACCACCATGTACTAAAGTAACATTTTCAATTGGATTATTTGTAATTTCACCAACTTTTTGTCTAACAAATCCAACAGTTACACCTTTATCTACATCTTTATAATCTTGTTCTGGTTCAAATTCAATTTTAAAAGTTGATTTCCCCATTTGAGCTAAAATTGATGAAGGAGGAGGATCTGGTGATGTTAATCCTAATGAAGTAGCTAATTTTTTAAACATTTTGATTGAATAAATTAATGTTAATAAAGTAGTTATGCAAATGAAAATAAGTTGTTCTTTTGTATAATTATTTAATAATCGAGTTAAATTTTTAATTAAATATGACTCGAATTGATTATAATATAAATTTAATTCGTTAATTTTGAAGTTATTTTTTGATAATTTTGTTGATAATAATAAATATAGTAGATTTTTCTTTTTTAACAAGTTGATTTATTGTTTGATAATATGTTTTGATAAATCAATCAAAAAAAAAAAAAAAAATTAACTATGAAAAATAAGGATTTAATTGGATTATAAATAATTTGTTATGATGATATATATGTGTTGGTCTAATGAATTTATTTTAAAATAAAATTGCCGACTGATTTTTTTTTTATAAAAAATTTGGGAGTTTAAAAAAATTTTAAAATGCACATTAATACTACAGTACTGTAGAATAAATAAACGTGCCTATTAACAAATGACGTCAAGTAAGTCTTAGCTTACCGGAACAGCGTCGGTGGCATTTATTCATTCAAAAAATATTTCCCAGGAGAAATTCCGATTTTCTACGATCAATTATTTATTAATTACCAATTGAAAAAAGAGAGAATGCGGCTCTTTCCTCTTTTTGAAATATAGTATTTTTAAAGTTTTGATTGAAATTTCTATATAAAAATGATGAATAAAAGTAATTGTAATTATAATAATGATAATGTCAAGATGTTCTATTAAATCTCGAACTGTTGGTATTAGTAGTTGAAGAAGTAGAAGTAGTAGAAGAAATATCTGATTTTTGAAAATTAATAGTATCTGGTGAATCAGTTGGTGATCGATGATCATCTTTACCAAAAATCTTTTCTCTAGCTCTTAAATAACGTTCTTTTCTTGTATTATAATCTTCTTTTGATAAATTTGTATTTAATTTTGGTCGATTATTATTATTATTTTCATCTTCTTTACGTTTTAAAATTTTAACTTGTGGTTTTAATGGTTCAATAATTGGTAAATTATTTGTATTAGTTTCTGCTTGAATTCCTAATTTACCCCAATCATTATCATCATCATTAGTAGTAAAAGTACTACTACTTGAACCAACCCAACCCCCTGAGTTATTATCATCACCCCATCCAGCAGCAGCAGCACCTCCTGATCCAGTACTAGAACTTGTACCCCATTCGTTATCAAATGCACTCATAGTTATATTTAACTAAATGATTTATGAAAAATTATTATATTGTTTTGGTTATTCGAGGATTTAGTTTTAAAAGAACTGAATTAGCTGGCTAGTAATGATATAGTTTTGGTTAATCTTTGTTAGTCTATAAAGTTTTTTTTTATGCCGTTTGTTAATTTTCTTTGTGTGTGTCTTTTTTTATTTTTATTTTTTTGGAAATTTAAATATAGAAACAGAATCTAGTTCTAATTTAGTAAGAGATTTTTTAAACTTGGTTTAATGAAAGTGAAGGTTTATGTTAAGTTTATAAGAATAGATCTATGTTTGTCTCTTGAAAAATTGCATCGAGTCCAGTCCAGACAGGATAGTGATAATAATAATCAACTAAAAAACTATAGGCCTTTAGGTAAATTGGGAACTAAAACATCGGAGTTCCGATTTTCACATATATCAACCTTTCCTGTATAACCATCTTTTTGATTAACTTCTTCTACATGTAAATAACTGTATTTTAAAATATTTGTAATGAATTACAAAATTATTAGGCAAAAATGTCAAAAAATATCGAAATATTACTCTATAAATATATTGTCTTTATCTCTATAGTTATATCAATTTTTCGTCATAAATGCATTCTTTCATTGATTTATAATATAATCTTTCATTATCTTGTTTGATATCTTACAAAATCCATTGCTTCATTAATACGTGCTTGTATACTATCAGGTAAATTTGAATTATATGTTCCAGCATTCAAAGAGTCTGCTATTCTTTGCATTTCTGCTTGCATCACATCTCGACCGATAACATCTTGTAAACTTGGCTCATCATCATCATCGTCATATTCGGCATCGCCATCATCATAATTATCATAATCATCATAGTCATCATCATCATCATCATCATTAATAAAATCATCATCAGTTAAAGCTCTTCCAGTCAAGTAAATACTTCTAAGTCGGTTAAGCATCATTTCTAGAGCTTCTGCATCATCTCTAGATTGTTCATTTGCAAACTTATTTGAAGCACAAGCACAACCAAATTCATATTCACCATGTATAGCTGCCAATGCGATATTTAATTTATCAATAGAATCATCTAAAGGATGTTTATTTTCGCCTGTTTTATAATCTTCATCATTATGTTTAACATTCAATTGAACTTTACCTCTATCATAATTTGGATATTCTTCAATATAACCTTTATCCATCCCATGTTGAAATACTAATGCTAACTTAACATCACTTCTATAAAATAATTTATCTTTATTATTTTTAATCAAATAATTATTAATATAATCCATATCTAATTTAAAACATCCTGAATTTAGTTTCATTAATTTTAATACTTTTAAATTAGGAAGTTCTTGATCAACTTTTGTAAATAATGTTTCTAATGATGTATTTGGAACATAAATTTGTAATAAATCCAATTTTTTTAATAAACTAAAATCAAAATTTTTCAAAAAATCATTTGAATATATTGGATTATTAATTAATTTCATATCAAATAAATCTACTAATCTTAAACCCAAAATTTTTAAATTTTCATTTTTATTTATCAAATCATTTAAAGTTTTAATAAATAAAGTATTTTTTTTATAAGATTTTTCATCAACGTTTGTTAATAATTCAAAAATTTCTAAACTTGTTGAATTAACTAAACTTAATAATTCAATAGTTTGAGATTCTTTCCATATTGGTACATAAATTGATAATTCTTCCAAATTTATTAATTTTTTTATAAATTTCATATTTTCCCATTTACCATTAATAATTTTAAATTTTCGAATATTATTAAAATTTAATAAATTAATATTAAATGAATTTTTTTTTGGTATATTAACATTAACCAATTCTAATGATTTTAAACCTTTTTTTAATAATAAATCAATTTTTGAAAAATCAATCATATTATTTTTATTATTATTTCTATCACCATCTTCAACTACTTCTAACCTCAATCCTTCAATAATATTTCTTGATAATAAAGAATTATCTAATCGATTTAATAATTTATTCAAAATATTTAATGATTCAATACAATGAAATTCTTTCATATTCATAGTTTTTTGTGAAATCATAGTTAATACTATTTTAAACCAACTAAATAATCTTTCTCCTAATTCTGCTTGACTGTCAGGTGTAGATTCAATACCAATAATAACATATTGAAATGATTTGATTCCTTTCAAAATATCAATTGGGAATAATAATTTAATATATAAACTTCTAACTTTAATTTTTAAATTAAATTGATCAACAATATCTTTTAAAATATAAAAAAAATCAATTGGATATTGTGAAGTATCTAATTCATCAATAAAACAACTATAATTATTTTCAACTCTTGATAATATTGAATCTGGTAAAATTTTTTCATTATAATTATTATTATCATTAAATTTTTTTTTGGAATAATTTTTATCTTGTTCATATTGTGCCAAATGATGAATACAAGTTAAATGTAATGTTGGAAATACAACAACTGGATTATTATAAATAAATTTACTTAATCCATTAAACCATTCATGATTAACAAATCCATAATGAAATAATTCTGATTGATTTTGAAATACAAGATATTCATGACCTTCAGGATAAATTGACCTAGTTGGATCATATAAATATTCCCAAATTATATTTTTTATTTCTAGTGGTAATTTAGTAAAACTTGACATTTTTGTTGCATTGTTAATTAATTACCTTGTTATTTTGGATTGGTTGGTTGGTTGATTAATTTGATTTTGACCCAAAGTTGATACCTTTTTTGTATAAGTTTCGTTGTAAATACGTCTATCTTTCAAATTTAAAAAATTTTACTTTATATACGAAATAGTAAAAAAGAAAGAAAAAAAAATGAATGAATGAAAAAAGATGAAATTTTTTTAATTTAAATAGTTTTTGAAAAAGAAATAAAATGAGTTACCAAGAAATATCACGTGGATTACAGATTTAGATCAAAAATCGGCTATTTGCGTTGAGTTTTGTACCACGCGTTCATTGGCGCTTGCAACATTGTACCTGCTCGAGTTAACTGAGATCTGCAGTATTAATTAGCTGTACACGTTGAGAGCGCTTGCCTACATCAGATGCATACATGTAACACAATGATTTTACAAATTTATTCATTGATATAATTTGAAATATTATCTTCTAATTACTTTACTTGGTACTTTTAATTTAATCTATAGAATGACAATGACACTTACCTCTGATTCGATTGTTAGTATATAAACTCCTAAGTGTAAGCTTGGCCTATAGGCCTAGGATATCTCAATCCTGGGTTCTTGTCTGTTACTTAGGAAGACATATTTTGTATCATGAGCCCATGACAAACAGCTCCCTCGACAAAGCGTTTTTTTTTTGCTTTTTTCGAAGGTTGGAGAAGGTCGTGAACAGGATTTTCTAGTTTTTGTGTTTGTTTTCGATTTTAAAGAGTTCTCATGCCAAAAATTTGAATATCCTGCAGAATTTCAACATCAATCGATGGATGTTGAATTTTCAATCGAGATCTCGACCCCTAAGTAGCTACTTAACAGGTCGTAAAAAGCAAAAAAAACAGTTTGTTGAGGGAGCTGTTTGTCGTGGGCTCATGATAATAGATTTATATTAATAATTTTGGATAATTACAGTAGTCTTCGTATTGCAGATATATGCCATGGCTATTTTAGGATTTTCATGTATTAACATCCGGATCCAAGTATTCATGAAACGCACGCAAATTAGATTTAAAATTAATTTAATAATATTTTAATATGGATTTAATTATGATTGAAATTTCAATCAATCTGATTGAGTTTAAATTGAAAGCACTAGTGGCCATTAAGTATTATAATAAATTAATTAACTTAGCAATGTCTGGAATTTGTTATTATAATAATGGATATGGATATCATGCATTAATGGCAATATTGGAGATATATACTGTATATTATAATATATATATAAACATATATAGCTGCAGGTATTAACTTAATACATACTGTATATATGCAATCTTGATGTAATTAATTAATTTCAATTTATTATTATTACACAATAATTGAAATTTTAAGTCAACTACTGTAATTTTAAATTTAATGAAATTAACAATCCAATATATAAGTACACCATTTTTCTTCTTGATGCGTTAAATTGATATGTTAAAGTTCATTATCTACATTGTATATGGATGGATGGATACCTGACAGGTTCAGTCATAGAGTTAAATCATCTTTCAGTTATTTATTTACCTGCAGCCATGGGGCATACATATGATGCAAGTAAAGCTTATTTCAGCCTAGCTAAGCTTAAGCGCTAGCTCTAGCGCTAATAGCATCTCATGCAAGCTTGAGCAATCCATCGTCCTGAATGGGGTGGATACATGTTGTCCTGGATACCTGCATATACAGTATATGCACTTCATACAATGATTTCAAATTAATTCCTGATCTACTGTATCAGGGTGATGTTTGAAAACTTAGATATATCATACTTAGAATTTATTAGAACATTTGATTCATCAATTGCAACGGGTGCTTACAGTGGCAGTGTGCGAGAATACAGAGTTGATTTAGTATTAACTCAATTGGTTATATACAGTATTCATAATTCTAAATATCATATATATTTAGTCATTTATCTAGCTACCATTGATATAAAAACCAATTATCCAAATTATATTATACCTATAATATGTATCTTCCTAGTGACAGACAGAATCCCAGTTTTGTGATATCCTAACACTAGAAGTTTATATATATACTAACAATTGATTAATATTGCAATAGACTATTTGATATATACAGCTGGTGTTGATCAGATATACTGTATGTATATACAGTATGTATTTCCAATGAGTTAATATGGCGTATACACATGCAATATTGTGTATATTTAAATTAATTGCCTGAATATTTATCATAGGCTGCAAATCTCAGATACCATGGTAACCAAAAAGAGTACAGTATTATAATTGTATTATGTTTCATGTGCCGCTCTTCCCAGATCCATATATCGATATGGATCAATCTGGTTGAGTTTACAGTTACACTCTAATATGTATATCATTGGTTCAAATATTAACAGCACTTTAACGTCCAGATACATATCCTTATTTTTTTTATTTTCAACGGTTTTGATTTTGATCCTGGTTGGATATTGAAAAAAAAAAAACCCCTTGATAATATCTCTATATTATCTTATAAAGAATCATTAAAATTCGAGTTTATTCCCTTATAACCCAGAAATTGAGCTCTAGAGTAAGCTCCCCAGCTGTAGTTACTCACAGCTCTAGACACTAGGTAAGATATTATATTAATAATCATCATCATACAAAAAAAACAAAATTGGCATGTTAATTTGTTAACTAAATTAACAAGCAGTGAATAAAAACAAGTATTAGGCTACAGTATCATATGAAAAAAAAAATTTATTTTCAGACCTACCAGGAACTTTTACATATATGCAATGACTAACTAATTCTATTGTTTCGCCAATGTCGTATTTGATTCTAGAACTCTGAAAGCTCAAATTAATCCAAAAGATCTTGTAATAATATCAAAGCTGCTAAAGATTGAGGTGGAATATAATCATCATCATCTTCATCAATATCATCATAAACTCCCATACGTTCTAAAGTATTCATCATTCTTCCTACTGGACTTTGAAAAAATGGAAATGGTGGGATTCGTCTATGTTGATGGTTCCGAGGAATATCATCATCATCATCACTTTCATCAATATCTTCCCATAAATCTTCATCTTCTTCATCATCTTTATTTTCAATTCCATCAATATCAATATTGAAACCATCATCAATAATGTCATCAGAATCATAATCTTCTTGTACATCATTATTACCATGATCTTCATCCTCAATATCACCCTCGATATCACCCTCGATATCACCCTCAATACCACCCTCAATATCATCATTTTCAATTTCTCCTTCAATAAAATTTTCTTCTTCATCCTCACTATCAGTTACAAATTCTTCATCTTCCTCACTTTCCCCATTAGAACCAAGCCCACCATAACCATCAAAAGCATCATAACCATCATAACCAAATTCACCACCACCAAATTCACTATCATCATCATCATCATCTTCCTCTTCATCACCATCATCATCATTAAATCCCATCATCAGATCTCTATTAATCAGATATGCTTCATGACGTAAAACCAAATTTCTCATAAAATCAACTACAACATCTCGTTCTTCTCTTGCTTCGCCACCACCTAATTCCATTCCACGTAAATATTCTATTAACATAATCATTGCATTAGTATCATGTACTCTATTTGGATCATTTTCTGTAAAATTTTGTAATATTGTCATTACAGTTTCAGGATCAGTTCTCATAATTCTTGCCCAATCAATACTACCATCAGCTTCATAATATCCACTACCACCCCAATCATCTTCTGAAAAACACCAACAACTATATCGATAATCTGTATCAACTAATTTAACATTTAATTTTTCAATATAATAATCTAATGAATGATCAGTTCCATCTTCAGAATCTTCAGCACCATGTTCAACCCATAATTCAAACCTATTCCTATCATCTTTTTCAAATTGTGGATATTGTTCATCAAGTCCATGTTTTAATATAAAGTTTAATTTATTATTATCATTTTCATTAAATAATTTCTCTTTACCTTGTTCTGCTAAATAATCTTCAATACCATCAACATCCATTCCAAAACATCCTGATAAAATTTTTATAATTTTTAATGTCTTTATTTTTTTACAATTTGAATCAATTCTTTTAAAAATTGCTTGTAATGATCTATCTGGAGCATAAGTTTCAAAATATTCCAAATTTTTTAATAAACTAAAATTTAATCCTAGATAAAATCCTGTATATACTATTTCATCATTTTCTGATGGATCAATATTATAAAAATCTTCCAATTTTAATTCCAAACTTTTAATATCAGGATTTTTTTTAAATAAATTATTTAATGAGTCAATAATTAAAGTATTTTCATCATAAGATTCTTCAGTAATTTTTGCCATTATTGAAAATTCATTAATTTTTGTTGAAATAATTGAATTAATTAATTCAGTTGTTTTATCTTCTTCCCATGTTGGTACAAACATTTTGAAAATTTCCAGATTTATTAATTTTTTTATTAAATTAAAATTATACCATATTCCATCTAAAATTTCAATTTTCTTAATATTATTAAAATTTAAAAAATCAATATTTTGAATAGGTTCTTTAAAAATTTGATCAGTAAATTCAATTCCTTTTAATCCATTATTTAATAATTTATCTAATTTTGATGAACATATTAAACTTTCGTTATCTGTAATATGAATACCAATATCTTTTAAATGTAATTCTTCAATAATAAAATTTTCAATTAAAGATGTTTTTAATTGATATAAATTTTTATTTGAAATTTCCAATATTTTAATTCCTTTAAAATCATTTATATTTTGAATTTTAATTTGTAAACAATTTAATGTAGTTTTTAACCAATCAAATAATTCTTCACCAAATTTAAAATGTTGAGATGATGATAATTTAGTTCCAATTGTAATATAATGAAATGATTCAAATACTTGTAAAAATTCAACTGGTAAAAATGGTTTTAAAATTAATTCTTTAACATTTAATTTGATATTAAAAAATTCAAGAGTTGTTAATATTAATAAGAGTCCTTCAGGATATTTTGTAGTATCAAATTGATTAATATGACAAGTATAATTTCGTTGACATCGTTCTAAAACTGAATCGAATAATTTCCTTCTTACATTTTGAGTAAATGTTTCCAATGTTTTAATTACAATATATTCATCATTATAAATATATCTACTTAATCCATCAAACCATTCATGACTTGTTAATGAATAACCAAGTAATTCTGATTGATTTTTTAATTTAATATAATCATATTTTTTATTTGGATTTTTTTGAATAGTTGGATCGTATAAATAATTCCATATTATTTCTTTAATTTCTAATGGTAGTTTAGAAAAAGTTGCCATGGTTGGTTAGTTGTCGCGTGTTGATTGTTGGTTAGATTATTTTGTTATTGTTTGTTTGTGGTGAAAAAAATAAGTGGAGAGATTGAGTGGGTCGATTAATTTTGTTTTAAAGTTTGACCCAACGAAAAAAATAAAAAAAAAAAATCACGTGTAGATTCGAAGAAAGTAGTTTAGATTTTTTTCATAGATAAGATCTGGTAGTACCTATTTGTTTAGAGAAGTAATGAATGAATGATTTCTTCAATATATAGTGAATAGAAGAATTTTTATAGGATAGGAAATATAGAATTTAAAAGCAATGTGTTTCAGCCAGCCTCAGTGCTGAATACCTGTTACCTCAGGTAAAATAGGTGGATGCATGCGATGTTGCAAATCAATTAATTATAAAATCAAACCCGGATTCAATATTTACCATGGTGGTTTAAAATTGTACACCACCTACTGTATACACTACCTGTTAGCTGTTTCTTAATTACACGTATATAATTGTATATTGAGACGCGAATTATGTATAGATGTATATATATAAGTTGCTACTAGGAATACTTATTTTTTTTTTGGAAAATTTTTCATAATGTTATGTGAAGTTTATGTTTTATGTTTACTAATTATACCTATATATACAACTGTCATCCCCTTTTAAATTATTCAGTTAAATTCTTTAATTTCAGATCCCCCAAAGACTATTTTGGTAATTAATCCATATTCAACAATTAGTATACACATTCCAATCCATAATTATACTATCTACATCTTAAGCTCTACTATCTTCTTTCAAATTATCATTCAATTTCACTATTAGCTCTACTATCTATCTTTCAAATCTTCATCTCAACTCTAATCAGATTAACCTGATAATTTCCTTCCTCTTCTAGTGTTTATAATCACCATTTATCGATCATCAATACACATCATAATTACCCAAGTTGTCTATAAAGATGATCAAATGCTTCATGATTAAGAATCATATCTCTTAAACCATCCATTTCTTCTTCACGTTCTTCACTATCTTCTTGATTTACTTTAATAGCATGTAAAAAATCCATTAACATAATAAACCCTCCAAAATCAGGTCCATTACCATCATGATTTCTTGGTATAAATCTAGGACCAATTCCCATAAATTGTTCATAATTTTCCAAAATATGATCTAAAAATTTTCTTTCTTGACTGTGTTCCTCATCTGTATCATCTGTATCATCATGTTCATCATGTTCATCGTGTTCATCATGTTCATCATATTCGTCATAGTCATCATCTGATTCATCTGATTCACTATGCGCACATTTTTCATAATATACCATACTAAAATCATGATCAGCTTGAACCAATTTAACGTTTAATTTATTAATAAGATATTCTGTTAAACTTGGATCATGCGGGATTTTTTCTGGATAATCATCTTCATCATCCTCATCAGAAATATCGAACCATAATTGAATCTGCTTACTATCATCTTCTCTAAACTTTTTATATCTTTTACCAAATCCTTGTTGTAATATTAAATTTAATTTTTGATTTTCATCAAATAATTTAGTTTTACCTTTTTCTAATAAATATTTACTAATAACATTAATATCAATTGCAAAACAAAGTGGTATTACTTTCATAATTTTTAATGTTTTTAATTTCTTACAATTGAAATCCATTATTTTGAAGATATTATTTAATGATTCCCCTGGTACATATGATTCAAAATGTTCCAAATTTTTCAATAAACTAAAATCAATTTTTTCATAAAATTTAGTGTCATTAGAAGCAGCAAAAGAGTCAAATCCAAAAAAATCATCAAAATCACTTAATATTAATTCCAAAAATTTAATATTTGGATTTTTGTTAAAAAAATTATTTAAAGTATCAATGAATAAAGTTTTTTCTGTAAAAGATTGTAAAGTAATTGTTGCTAATAATTTGAAAGTACTAATTTTTGTTGAATTAACTGATTTAATCAAATTAGATGTTTCATCTTCATCCCAAAATGGTCCAGAAATTAATAATTGTTCTAAATTTATTAATTTTGTTACTAATTCACAATTATCCCATCTACCACCAAAAATTTTAAATCTTTTGACATTTTCAAAATTAAATAAATTAATATTAACTGGAATTCTATCTGGGAAATTAATATCCATAAAATTAAATCCTTCTAAACCATTTTTTAATAATAAATCAATTTTTTGAAAATTAATTAATGTATCTTTATCTCGATCTACACATCCTCTATCTCTTAAACTTAAATATTTTATGATATAATTTTCAATTAAAGAATCATTTAATCTATTAAAATGTTGATTAAAAATTCCAAATTTTGTTATTGAAATAAATTCCATCATATTTTTAGTCTTTTGATTTAATCGTGTAATTAAACGTCTTAACCATATTACTAATTCTTGTCCTAATGCCTCAAGTTCAATTGGTGTTGTATGATTTCCAATTTCAATATAATGAAATGATTCAAATGCTTCTAATACTTTAATTGGTAACAATGATTTTATAACTAATTTTTTAACTTTTAATTTTATATTAAATCTTGGTAAAGTTGATATAATATCCATAGCTTCATCAGTATAAAAACAAGTATCGAATACATCAATATGACAAGTATAATTCTTTTGACATCTTTCTAAAATTGATGGTGGTATTTTATTTGGAAAATTTAAATATCTAAAAGTAGCTATTTCTAATGCACCAATTACAAAAGTTGGTTCATTATAAATATATTTACTTAACCCATCAAACCATTCATGATTAACTAATGAATAATCAAATAATTCATATTGATTTCTAATTTGAACAAACTTAGATTTGTTAGTTGGTTTTTTTATAATTGGATCGTATAGATATGCCCAAATTATTTCCTTAATTTCTAATGGTAGTTTGTTGAAGTCTATCATTGGTGTTGGTGTTAAGATCAGATTGATGGTAATTTTTTTTTTTTGTCGCGTGTTTTGGATGGTGTGTTGTTGTTGTTGTTGTTGGTGTCTTACTAAAAAATAAATATATAATGAAAAAATTTAGTTGAAAATTTTTAATTACGCATAAGACAGCTAGCTCAATTGCAAGAAGAATAACACCGCTCGATCGTTTAAGTCTCCGATTAGATTTTCGATATAGCCTATGGATCTAAGCTAGCTACTAGTAGCTAGTAGTCTAGGGTTGTAATATTACATGCTGCAGTTGGATACATCATATATATCCCAACTTATTGATGTCCATCATGGTAATACTATATAATTAATGATGAATATTGCCAAAATTCTTTCTTATAAATATAAAAGAATCAAATATTGAACACTCTATCTATATTAATAGAGATATATATGCTGTATATAATTATAATATTGTTATATATCCCTACTCAGGCTTATGTATTTCTCCTATAATGATGTATACCCAATCCATTTACAAAACTTCATAATATCTATTTAAATTTAAGTATCCAATGCCATAAATTCACTTAAAAGTACATCATTTGGAGTTTCATCATCATCTGCCATTTCTACAATTCTATCTCTTAAATAAATGATAAATTTTTTAACCCGTTCACCTTCTACACCTTCAGCTTTCTTAAACCCCCCTTTTAGCAAATCAAGTTTTAAAAACATGACATCAAAAATATCTAATTTACCTCCTTTGTATACTTCCTCCTCTTCGTTATCATCATTATTATTATTATCATTGGGTTTATGGCAATTAATATTATCATCATCATCAAATTCATCTTCATAATAACCATTAACCTTAACTCTTTCTTCTTCTCCTAACTCAACTTGTAACATATCCCTCCACATTTTTAACATTTTTGGTTGATCAATCAATGCATCAGAAAAAGTATAATACTTATCATAATATCCAGTAACACAATTAATTCGTCTATCAAATTTATGATCAATCATAGCAATATTTTGTTGTGAAAAACAACTACAACTATAATAAAAATCACTATCAATTAAATCAACATTTAATTTATCAATATAATCTTGTAATGGATGTTGAATTTCTGCATTATCATCTTCAAAATGTTCAATTAAAAATTCAAATCTCATATCATGTTCATCTTGTCCAAATTCTGAACCATTATCTTCATCTTCAAATCCATTTACTAATATTAAATCAACTTTTTCATCATTATTTTTATCAAATAATTTTTTTTTATTCTTTCTTTTTAAATAATTATCAATAAACTTAACATCTAATTCAAAACGATTTGTTGATAATTTGAAAATTTTAATTTTCTTTATTTTTTTACAATTAAAATCAATTCTTGTAAAAATTTCTTCTAATCTTTTTGTTGGAGTATAAATTTCAAATTTTTCTAAATTTCTTAATAAATCAAAATCAAGATATTGATAAAATTCATTTTCTTCTTGTGACATATGAACCCCTTCAAGGTTTAAATATAAAGATTTTATATCTTGATTTTTTTTAAAAAGATTATTTAATGATTCAATTAGTGTTGTATTTTGAGTATAAAGTGGTTCAAGAGGACCACCTAAGTATAAATATAATTTCATAATCTTTGTTGAATTAATTGAATTAAGTAGTTCGATATAATCCCCATGAAACCTCATTAACTCAAATTTAAATGATTCTAAATTTATTAGTTTTTTAATCAAATCAAAATTAGTCCAATACCCACCAATAATCTCAAAATTTTTTATATTATTAAAATTTAATGAATTAATTGTTAGTTTTATATCATCTAGGAACGAACCAAATCCCAATCCTAATGATTCTAATCCATTTTCTAATAATATTTTGAGGTTTGAAAGATCTGTAGATTTACGAAGTAATTCAGTGGTAAGTAACATTAATTTTCCAATATTATGTTTTTCCAATACATTAAAATATTCATTAAAATATTCATCAAAACATATTTGTGGAAAACTAATAGATTTTATACCTTTAAAATTCAATTTCTTTTCATTATCTTTTAAATAATTTAATAAAACAATTTCCCAAGTTAATGCTTCACTACTAAATTGATGCCAATTATAAACTTCAATATCTGATCCAATTGTAATATAATTAATTTTATCAAATACTTGATAGATATAATTTGGTAATAATGTTTTAATTAATAAATGTTTAACTTTTAATTTCAAATTAAAATGATTTAACATTGCCAAAACTTTTAAAGTTTCATCAACATTTTCATTCATATTAAATTCATTAATATATTGAATATAATTATATTGACATCTTAAAATAACATTTTTTGGTAAACAATTGTTAGTAGTATAAGATTTAAAATCTGTTGAAAAATCGAATTTTGAAGGTATTTCAGGGAAATATTGTTTAATAATAGAATTTAATGTTGGAACCACAGTAGCTGAACTATTATAAATATATTTACTAAAACCATGAAACCATTCATAATTTACTAATGAATAATAATATAATTCAAATTGATTTTGAAATTCTATAGGATTAAAGTTGTTTCTTACAAGACATTTAGGTCTAGTAGTTGGATCATATAAATATTCCCATATTATATCTTTAATTTCCAATGGAAATTGTGTAAAGTTTACCATTTAAGGGGTTTATTTTTTCTTTTGGCGTGTTGATAGTGAATATAGGATGCTGAATTGTTAATGTTTGTTTATTGTTTATAAAGTCGATCTAAATTTTTTTCAGTTTCAAAATTTTTTATTTTTTTTCAGGCGTTGGCGTTTTTCAAGCCGTTGGTGCGTTCAAGCTGTACTTGTACAAGCAGGAGTATCTGATGTGGCTGTATAAATCTGCCCGTGGCGCGCAAGCTTGTAAACTCCTAAACCACTTTCAGCCGTGCCATTTAAGCGGTAATTAAACTTTAACTCAGCCTAGAGTTTTATTGTATGGTGATATCTGGTACCTGTACTTGTTGTCTCTTTTTTTGTAACTAGATAAATTTCTGTCATTTCAACCATTTCAACTCACTTTCTTCAGTTAATCAATACACTTTTTTTGCATTTCAAGTGATTAGACATTTTAACTTGAACTAGATCAACCTATACAAATCCCACTAGAATTATTAATAGATTTGAAAAGTCAATAGAACCACTCTTCATTTCTATTTATTTTATTATCTATATCATATCTTGGTTTCTACAAATTTGAAACAAACACCAATCAAATATCTCACTTCACATTCTAGAGAGCTCTAAATGATAATTTGATATTCAACCAAACTATATCTATATCAATAACTAACACAACATTAAACATCTATTTAGCATTTATTTTATTTATTATCATTTAGCATTTTGAGTTCTTTCTTTCATACAACAGTTTTATTATTATCATCAATGTGGTTACCTGGAGCTATTGGAGATACTATTGAATCAACATTAGCTAAAATATTTTTAATATTAGCATTTATATGTTCAGTACCAATTTTTATTGTATTAGCAGTTGATGTTGTATTATATGTATTAAGAACACCATTATTAATTGCTAAAAAAAATAAAAAAACTATTATTGGTAAAAATAGTTTAAAAAATGATTTAAAATTTAAAATTGATGATTTAAATCATGTTGGATTTGATAATCAAGAAGATGAAAATTCTATTTTGGTTGATTAATCAAGGATAACGTTTTATATTAGATATTTTTTACTAACCTGGTTATTATTAGAATAAGAGCACTAGATATTATTGTTACTCTTAGTTATTTTGCATTCTATTATTTATTTGTTTTATATACAAAGAATTTATTTATTTATACATTTCACTAACGAATAACTTTTTTTGGTCTTTTGTAAGCTTTTACTATGATTTTGAATTCTGTTTTTATCTCTTGATCTCTAGTTGAAAATCTACTGTATACTATAGTTTATTGTATGCTTAGAACAACACAAGCTTGAACAATAAGCCGCCTCTTGACAGCCACAAAATTTTTACTCGACATTGATCACCGATCCGTTTACCAATGCTTAAACATAAACCTCCCAATTTGCTAAAAACCTCCGACAATTCTAACGATAATTTTGAAAAAAAATTTCAATATCAATTTTTTTTTCAAAACGACATATAACAAATATATATAAAAAAAAATGGCTAAAGAAGAACAAAGTGTTGCAGGTGTTTTAACCAATTTAGTTCAAGAAAACTCAACTAAAATCTTAGTTAACGTTGGTTTATTCGCTATTGGTGTTTTATTTATCAAAAGTCCAATCATGGATAACATGGCTCCTCAGTAAGTTTTTTTCAAAAGAAAAAAGAATTTTATTACTAACTATTTTAATCTAGATTATAAATATAATGAGAAGTTTATCTTTTTATTATTATTAACTATTATTTAATTTTAAGTACCTTTGAATCTTTTGTAAATATATTATTCTTTTTATTATGATAGAAAAAATTTAAAAGTACTAGCTAAGAAAAGAGAGAAAGATTTATTTGGTTGTGTGGGTTTTTTAAGAGGTTCATTATTTATAAAACTAAAAAAATCTATGGAACGATAATTTCAATATCACTTTCATCATCATCTTCTTCTTCTTCTTCATCGTCATCTTCGTCATTATCTTGATTATTCATTATTTTGGTTGTAGTATTAGTAGCAGCAAATTTATTATCAATAATTGGTGATTGATCATTAATATTTAACCCCATCATTTTATTATTTAAATGGGTTTGTTTTTTATCATTTTCATCATTAATAAAAAAAGTTAAATCTAATTTAGATGAATTATTAACTAAAGGATTTAAATTCTCAACATCATCATCTTCTTCTTCATCATAATCATCATAATCCTCATCTTCAATATCAGATTGATCAAAATCACATGCATAATATTTAGCCCATTTCTTATTATCTTTTTTTTTATTAATTATATAATTAGTATTATTAATATTATTACCAATACAAGAACAATCATTCCTAATATATGGATTGATATTATTATTATCATTTGATTTCTTTGATGATGAATAAATAGTAGTTAATGGTTTAAAATTTGGAGATTTTCTGACTGCAGATTGAAATTCCAAAATTAATTTTTGTAAATATTCATTATCAATTTCATGATTATTACTTTCCTTATTTCTATCACCATCTTCTTCATCTTCTTCACTACTATAATTATCAAATGGCATAATATGCATATTATTATTAATACTATTTGTAACAGATATTGAACATTCCAATTCTTCCTCATCATCATCTTTATCATTAATTGATGTACTAGTAGTAGTTGTAACATTACTAACAGTTCTAATCTTTTTAAACTTTCTCCAATTTTCATTATTATCATTATTACTTTTATCATCATCATAAAAATCTTTATAAATAATACTTGGTTCTAATGCAGCTAATCTAATTGATCTATCGATACTTGATAATTTTGAACTTGTATCACTATCCTCTTCATCACTATCACTATTATAACCATTCCCATCAACCTCATCATTACCAAAATAAAATTTTGATTTATTATTGTTATAATTAGCTGGTTTAGCATAAATTCTAGTAGTATCTTTTTTCAAATAATCAATACAATTATCAAATTCATTTAATGAACATGGTTGACTTAATTGTCTTTTTATTGATTTAGTGGTATTAATATTAATATTAGTATTAGAAAATGGTATTCTTTGATCATTAGCAATAGATGGTATCAAAATATTACCTGAACTTTTGATATTTTTATCATTATCATTATAAAGATTTTTATCAATCAGATTATTCGAAGCAGGTATATTTGTCATTATTTTTCTATTTTTTTAGCTCTTTTTTTTTGGTATTTTTTTATTGTCTTTCTTTTTTTTTTTCTACTATATACAAATAAACGCTGAGAAAGTGTTATTGTCGTTATGAATAATTCAAAATCAATAAAAAAAAAAAATTTAAATGTCCATTGAATTATTTATTTCTCTTACAATTGGGAGAATAAAATATATATTTTATAATTTTTTTGTATTATTTTTATATTTTTATTTATATAATAAAAACTACTTGTTTGTTAAATTTCTAAAAGCAGTTTCAATACTACTCTTCAGTTCTTTATAACTAACTAATAAACAATTTTGTTCATCTCGACTAATCAGCATAACATTTTCATCAATTCCTGCATCTAATTTATTTAAACAACTCAAAACATGACCCAAATCAACAACTGGATTACCATATTCATCAACTTGATGAAAAACATAATCTCTAAATAATTTCAAAATATATCTTTCACCAGTTTCACTCCACATTGGATCATGATCATATTCTGGTCTTTCATTAATAAAACCTAATTTTGATAATAATCTTACTAATCTTGCATTTTCTAATTCTCTTGATAAATGATTTTCCATATTATCACAATTATTTAATGCTCCATTAAAACTATTTAAAAATCGATGACCATAATTTTTTATAATTTCATCCAATGTAATATTTTTTTCAATTAAAATTTTTGTTAATAAATCAACAAATTCTTTACTAAAACTAATATTAATAAAATTCATATTAGATTCCAAATTATCAATTGAATTATAATTACCACATGCTAAACTTAAAATTATAACTCCCAAATTAAATAAATCATCTTTTTGAGCATTTAAAATTTCTTCTTCATCTTCTTGAGAATTTATTGATTTATAATTTATTAAATCATTAATACCAATACAATTAATTTTAAATCTTCCTTGACCGATTTGAATAATTTTAGTGAAATCAATTACTCTTGCTGCTAATCCTTTATCATGAATTGATTTAATACCACTAATTAATTGAACAAAAATGTTCCATAATGAATCTTCATTATATGGACTACTACTTGTATAAAATCCCATACTATTTGATTTAAATTTAACATCATATAAAGTAGTTGCTAATGGATGATAATCATAAACAAATATTAATGAACTATCACCAAATGCTCTTGTTGTAAAAGCAGATCTTAATCTAACAACTGCTGGATTATCAATTTGATTAAATGCTTTTGCAACTTTCATTGCTTTTTCATCAGTTAATTTAAATCCTTCAATTCTTTTTAAACAATATGGTAATCCATCATTACCACTAATTGCTTTATAAGTTGATGTTGGATAACCAAATAATCTTGCTTGAGTATCACGTTGTAAATCTAATGGTACTAATGAATGATATATATTAATTGAATCAGGTAAATTTGGCATTCTCATTTGTTGTAAAGTAGCTTCATTTTTTTTTTGTAATTCTTCTCTTAAATCATTTGGAATAAAAAATTCCATTGGTGATCTTTGATGAGGATTTAATCTATAATTAATAGTTGGAACTGGTGCATATAAATGATATTGTAATGGATAATTACTATGAGGATTAAAAATCATATCATGACCTGCTCCATTCATATGTTCAACTGGTGGTTGTGGTGGAGGTGGAGGAGGTGGATGATGTGGTGTATTACCCATATTATTCATGTTCATATTCATATTCATATTCATGTTCATATGCATTGGATTTAAATGATGAGGTGGTGGTGGTACACCAACTGGTGGAGGTGGAAATCCATGAGGTGGTGGATGATGAGGATGATGAGGTGGTGGTGGAGGAGGTGGATGAGAAGTTGGTTGTTGTTGTTGTTGTTGAGTTTGAGAATGAGAATGAATTGAATTATTCATACCATCCATTGATAAATTACCAAAATCTTGTATAACAGTACCTTGTTGAACCATAGTATCATTATTGTTATTACTAGTATTATTATTATTATTAACAATTGCTTGATTTGTTGTTGGACTTGTTGTATTACTATTACTTAATGATGGAAAAAATGAATTATTTGCACGAACATTAAACATACTTTCTGGTGTAAATTGTTTAGTAGTTGGTACAAAAGGTGCTGCTTCTGTATTTGGTGTACCAGGTGATTTATTACTATTTTGAATATTTTGATTATTGGTATTTTGATTATTATTAGTACTTGTTGATACTCTGAATGGTGTAAAAGCAGGTGAATCAGCATTTAACCGTTTTTTATTATTACTATTACTTATTTTACCTGATGATGATGGTGGATTATTTGTAGTTGTTGTTGATGTTGATGATGATGATGTAGGTGCAGTTGTTGTAGTTGTACTATTCGGATATGATGGTTGTGAATCATGTCGAAATGAACATCCTTTATCAGCATATTTACAATACCCGTGAATCGTAATGTTTCTACATTTAGTTTGACTTGCAGCATGAACATCAGGTATTGATGTATTATTCTGTGATGTTATTGAATCTGGTTTATTAGCTGGAGATTTGATTCCAGCACCTCTCATAATTAATTATTATAAAAAAAAAAATCGAAACGCGTTTTTTAATTTTTTTTTTTTTTTTTCAATTGGAGGAAAGTGTGTGTCTGTTTATTTTTTTTTATATATAATTTTTTATTTTTGAATTTTCAAATTAATAATATATTATACGATTCCTCATGTAAAGTTCTTATTATGAATGTTTCTTTTTTTTATTGTTAACTAGAAAATGCTAGATGATTTAAAAAAATTCGTTAAAAAAAATGTCCGCTTTTTTGAATGAAATCAAATCAAAAAAAAATTATAAATGATATAAATGTTTTAAAGATTTAATAAAGAAATGATTTTTTTTTAAAATATTGTGGTGAGTTAGAACTTTTTTTTGAACTTTTTATTTTCATGATGCTTTAACAAAAAAAAAAACTGGATTTTCAGGTTGGGATCGGATGTCCGATATCTTTGTACAATCATTACGTAAATCACGCATGGAATCCCTTATCAATCATTATCACTGCTTTTTTAAGCCTCACATCAAAGTTTCATGAGTAATTGTAAACTCTAATTAACTTAGACTATATATGAATGATATATTATAGAAATAGTCTAATGATCATATTTAAGATACTTTGACAAGCCTAGTTGACCTGTTATCTATTCTCTCACCTAATATTCAAAACTACAACATGATATCAAAAAAAGTCCCATTGAAATTTTCAGAATGATTACGTAATATTTCTAGGCTTGCGCGCCCCAAAACTCCCAGCAGACTAACTACAACTACTATTACAATTTCTAATTGATTGCTAATAAAAAATGAACAGAAAATCTGAAATAATAATAGAATATCTAATCCAATCATAACAAAAACAACAAATAGAAAATGAGTAAACCAGTTTATATTGTTACAGGAGCTTCACGAGGTATTGGTGAAGCAATTGTTAGAAAATTAGTTCAAAATGCTAATGTTATTGGTATTTCAAGATCTGAAGAACCATTAAAAAAATTACAATCAGAATTAAAAGGATTTGATTATATTGCAGGTGATATTACAGATGAATCAATTTCTCAAAAAGTAATTGATCGTGCAATTAAAAATTATAATAGATTAGATGGATTAGTTTTAAATGCTGGTATTTTAGAACCAGTTGCAAAATTATCTGATGCTAAAATTTCTGATTGGAAAAAATTATTTGATATTAATTTTTTCTCATTAGTTGATATTACAAGTAAAGCTATTCCTGAATTAAGAAAAAATAAAGGATCTGTTGTTATTGTATCATCAGGAGCTGCAAAATCTGCATATGTAAGTATTTGAAATTTAAGAAGAGGAAATACTAACAAATTTTAGCAAGGATGGGGTGCTTATGGTAGTTCAAAAGCTGCAGCTAATCATTTAGCTGGTACTTTAGCAGCAGAAGAACCAGAAATTTTTGCAACTTCTATTGAACCAGGTGTTGTTGATACAGAAATGCAAACTGATATTCGAAATAATCATAGTGAAGCTATGGGTTCATATCATGAAAAGTTTATTAAATTAAAAGAATCTGGCGGGTTAAATCCTCCAGAAGTTCCAGGTACTATTATCGCTAATGTTGCATTGAAAGGTTATGGTGATGATAATTTAAATGGTAAAATTTTAAGATTTAGTGCATCTGAATTAGAAAAATATGCCGATTAGGGGGATTAATTATTAGTTGAATTAAAAACGCGATCTAATAGACGTTTATTTTTCACGTCGCGTAATTAAAATATTATCAGTAAAATAATATCTCAATTGTTAACCTAAAAAAATTTTTTAGTTTAAATTAGTTTATATCCATCATCATATGACTTTATATCAAAACTTATCGTACTATCTTGATAAAGTATTTTAGTAGTGTACCATTGTATCGTATTCTTTTCTTATCTAAGTTGGTGATGATGATTGGTACTCTAAGGTTTTCACAACGGTACCGATCATCTCCGAATCTTTAAAATCTCAGGTGAACAATTTCAACCAAGCGAACAAATTTTTTTTTTTACACACCTAAATCATCATATTCATATATTTTTTTTTTTTCTCGTCCCTTGTTTTTCATATTTTTTTTTTTTTTAACTCTCTCCTTTCAACCCATCAACACAATAACAATGATTAGACTTGTACGACCAACTACTCGAATTAATCATCTTCGACCATTACTTACCGTCCCAAAACCATGTCTTATTAAAAATTTCAGTCAAACTACATTAAAATATAGTCAATTTAAATTAGATCCAGATCAAGCAAAAGATGAAAAAACTAAAAAAAAATCTTTTAAATGGTTAATTATTTTAGGTACATTAACAGTTGCTAGTACAATCTTTGTTAAATTACAAGGAGTTGATAAATTAGGAGATGGTAAAAAACCAAAAGAAGATTTATTATCAATTGTTGAATCTAATCAAGAAAAACAAGATAAAAAAAATAAAATTTCAATTATTTTTGTTTTAGGAGGTCCTGGTGCAGGTAAAGGTACACAATGTTCAAATTTAGTTAAGGATTATGGGTTTGTTCATTTATCAGCAGGTGATTTATTAAGAGCAGAACAAAAACGTGAAGGTAGTCAATATGGTCAATTAATTGCTGATTATATTAAAGCAGGTAAAATTGTTCCACAAGAAGTTACAATTGGTTTATTAGATCGTGAAATTCAAGAAAATGCTGCAAAAGGTAATACAAAATTTTTAGTTGATGGTTTCCCAAGAAAAATGGATCAAGCTATTACATTTGAAGAAAAAGTTGGTATTAGTGATTTTACATTATTTTTTGAATGTCCAGAAAAAATCATGTTGGAAAGATTATTAAATAGAGGTAAAACTAGTGGTAGAACTGATGATAATGTTGAAAGTATCAAAAAAAGATTTAGAGTCTTCGTTGAAACTAGTATGCCAGTTGTTGAATATTTTGAAAATCAAGGTAAGGTTGTTAAATTACAATGTGATAGATCACCAGAAGAAGTTTATAAAACTGTTCAAGATGCAATGAAACAACGTGGTGTTATTTAAATTTATTATAAATAAATAATAATAGTATATGAATATATATACAAAAAAACTGTAGACAATAATAAAACAAAACAAAAACTAATAAGAATTTAATTCCAATTCTTCTTCATCTCTTTTAGATCCAAATCTATCATCATAAGAACTCATTGGTTGATTATTTTTATCAACAATAACTAAATTACCATTTTTTTCCCATACAAATGCTGGATGAATAATTCCAAATAATATACAAACAAAAGTCATTAATAATGCATCAAAACAATATGAATAAACTTCATGAACCATAATATAACCACCATAACCTTGAGAATATTCAATAACTCTAAAAATACTTCTAATTAAAATTAATGCACTTGAACCATATAAAACCCATAATAACCATCTCCATTGAAATTTCCCTGGTGTCATTGGATTATAATTTTTTTTCTTCATTCTAATATCTGCAATTGCACTTGTAACAACAAATCCTCCAAAAAATACTAATTGAACAATTAATCCACCAATTGTAACCCATTCACCGGTGGTTCTATGTTTAGCTGAACTTTGTAATCCACCACCAGATCCTTGCATAATAAAACTAATAACATCACCTGTAACAAAAAATCCTGTCATAATTCTAACACTAACTAATGATGCTTTTTCTGCCTTTAAATAAACTAATAATCTACCTAATGTCATATAAATTGATGCAGCAAATAATGCTGGTGGTAGTAAAATAAAAACATTTTGCATAGCATATAATCCAACACTACTTGGTGTTTTACCACTTGGAATTCTAAATATATAACCTAATACTTCTAATAAAACTCCTAAAAAAAATGGCCACCAATAATATGATTTTTTTTTAATCATTATATATCCATGTACTATTAATGCTATTGTAAATACTGCAATGAAAACTGCACTTGCTGCTACTGAAGGTTCAAACCCCCAAATGTTTTCTTTTGTAATTTTAACCATATCGTTGTTCTATAAAATGGTCCTTACTTTTTTTTGATGCTTTTAAATGATGCTAAAGTCTATGAATTGAATAAATAAATATTAAAATGCAAAAAAAATGGAAATAGAAAAGAATGAAAAAGAGAGGAGAAAGAGAGAAGAAAAAAATCTATTTAAGAACGAAGGAAAAAAAAAAAAAAAAAGTTTAATGCTATCATTCTCTATTGTAATTTATTTCTAAATATGGAGCACTAGTTTAATGCGGGATACTAGAGCTTAAAGAGAATTTTTTTTTTATCCAGGTACATCTAAAGCATATAAATCTTCATCATGCGGGTGAGGTCTCAATTCTTTTTTAAAGACAAATTTAAAATAAAAACATGTAACACAATTGTTGTTAAGCCTGGCACTATTAAAGTGAAAAAATAAAAAAAGTTTTCAATAAAGTGGAGTTAAGAAAAAATACGAGAAAAACTCGTTTAGATAGACTATAATTGTTGTGAAAACTTGTCAACAAATAGTTCTTAAGCTATGAATGTAAATATTGGTTCACGTATCATATTGCTTACAGAGATCAAATATATGTTACTAGGTGGTTGACCCTCATTCCAATCGTAAATTATATATAAATGTCTAGTATTTGTTTTCTGATGTCAGTCTCAAAAAGCCGTTCAATTTCCTAAAGGATTTTTCGGCTTTTTTGATGAAAAATTTTTATAAAAGCCGTTTTTAATTAACAATAATGATAAAACAAATTAAAGATTTATAATTTTGTTATAATACATGCATGAATAATAGCTTAGCAATAATTGGGGGGAACAAAAAACCGATCGGATCTTTGAATGATCAAAATCGCTCCGACTACCCGACCGTTGAAACAGCCTTATTGTTGGGGGCACGCTGAGGCTGAGGCTGAGTGTCTGGAAGTGTAGGCGGAATCGAATCTCTTGGCTGAAGGTGTAACCTACATTGGTACACTACCTGCTCCAGGTAGCTCAGTGACTATGTATACCACTATATGTTTTGTACTCTTGAGGTTTAACTTGGACTCCGACACTAATAAACTTTGATTGCTGCCGGATTTTGAATGTTGAAAAGCCTTATCACTCGGTTTCATTACCGTTTACGAATGCTTAAATTCGGATCAGATCTGCAGCTGATGTAGGCTAGATCACTCTCTTTACTGTAGGTTGATATAATTATAACTTAGATCATGATATGATGTGGAATTCTTAAGCTTAATTGTACAAAGGTATGTATGTCTATCAATACCCTGGAGATCAATAATTTGCTACATCAGGTAAATAGTCAACAATTTTTTGATGTATACGTACGTGTAATGTTTAATATCAATGTAACGCGTTTATAAGAGACGCAATCGAAAACAAAGTGAAAAATACGAATTTTATTCTATTTTTTTTTTTTTTGTGTTGTTGTACAAATACCAATGAATCAATCAATTAGATACAACCACTGCCAGTTACCTTAATGGTTTTACTCGATTCATATCATAATACTAGGACACCGGTTATAATTGCCATACTATACGTATACATGGTGATACAAACTCACTATAGTCCTGGTCCTGGGCAATGCAAAAATTTAGACAACTTAAATATATATAATTAATATAATTAGCTAGTCTTAGTATACCGTCGTACATTAATTGTTATTCAGTTCAATTCATTATAATAATCTATAGATCGATATATGTTATATTTAATTCAAGATTGATATAGATTTTAGTTATTATATACGTGTAACTTTAAAATATCATCGTAAGGGTCATGGATCAATTGTATACAGTATATAGTATACATGTATACAATATATATATATAGATATATCTTATAATATTCGAATCTTGATTGTCGATAACAAATGAGTGGCTAGGGGGCTCGATTGAATATATATTCAGATATATATACAGTATATATATTTATAATTAATTTGCATTTATATATATATACATAGAATGTAGATACCCAATAATTTAAACAGCTTTGCATATATATAGAATGTAGATAGCCGATAATTTTAATTTATTTATAACCCAGGTATATCTCATACTTTATTCGAAGATCTCATTTAGAATATTCAAACTTAAATTTAAATTAATGGCTAATTGCAATTGAGCTTCTTGATTATAAATTCAACATGAGTTAATTTTATATACACAGTACATTCTTGCAGTGATCAATCTATGCATAAATAATAGCTAGTATACATGACTTGCAACCAACCTAAATAATTATATCTATATATAATGTAAAAGTAAATACCATGGATGCATATGGTATACATATGCAGTATATCTATGTGTACTATATAGTATACATATGTCTGCTTAATTATAAATTTATTCTATCCAATTGATCAATTTGATGGTCAAATGCCCTAATTTTGCAAAAAAGAAATTCTTAAGCCTCATTCAAAAAAGTTTACCCAGCAAATTAATCATTTAATTTTTGCAAAATTGGGGAAGTGAAAAATTAGGGCATATGAGTCTATATTGAGATAATAATGAATTTAAAATAACCTTAATAAACAAAATATCATATTAAATACAAATAATTGAACTTATATTTGTTCTTTTTAAAAATTATAAATTTAAAATTAAATATATAAAAGCCATGGAATTAAGCTCTATTTATAATATTAAATATCCATCAATTCTGACAAGCCATGATCAAATAACTAAAAATATTAACATATAGAATATAGTAGATATATGTATCTTTTCATTGATACCAAACAACATGTCATATAATGTATGATTTTAGAACTTAATTACCAGAAACTTGAGAATTCTAATAAATCTTCATTAGTTAACAATTGAAATTTAATATTGTTCATGTGCATATGATATCAAACAAATAAAAGCATTTCATAATGAAGGCCAGCAATATATATATATTAATTAATGAATTATAGGTATACGTATGTAAGTACTGTATGTTTATAATTAGTTATACCGCAAATTAATTGGGCCTGGGCAATTGAGCTGTTTATATCTAGATGATTGTGTATAGTATCTCATAAAATATAAATCTTTATATATCTAGACTGCTCATGCCATGGATATACCGTATATATCTACTACTTGTACATTGTACATATTATATACTATAGTCACGCGTACTAGAGACCGCTATATAGTGCCTTTAATTAATTATAAATTTTTGCCCTTCCAGGCAGTTCTGGCTAGCCTTCAATTCGTTCTAATTAATGTAAAATTTTTGAATTAGTTTTAAAAATACAGTAAAACTCGAGATGTTACTCACATATCACATAAATTTACTAAAAAATAAATCACCTAAAAAAAATTAAATGGACCAAAAAAACTCGGCAACGGGGAATTGAACCCCGGTCCCCCGCGTGCTAACTTAATCGCTTAAGCTATTGACAGGCGGAAATTCTAGCCACTAAACTATTGCCGAATCCTACGGGAATTTGTAAGACGTTAAGATATATATCCGTATTAGGAAGATCTATTTGTCATGAAATTCTAAAAAAAAAAAAGTCATACTTAGAATATTAAATTAGTAAAGCTAACCTATAGATGATAAATACAAAAAGTGATAATGAAGAAGAAAGAATATATAACACGTTGTTAAACTTAAATACCTCCCATCGGAGCGTCGGACCCTTTAATATGAGTTAATATGATTGGTCAATATGATAGAATAATAATAGTGGTAGCGACGGG
>JAJLUL010000084.1:74964-92732 GCA_030564325.1 Blastobotrys capitulatus | reverse complement strand
CCTTCAAGCCTTAGAAATGTATCGTATTTAAATGCAGCAAAAAAAAAAAAAAAAAAAAAAAAAATTCCAGCCAATAAAATTTCGGTCCCCGCTACCAATAACGCGCCCACAATTTATGGCAATTTGATTACAGTATATGTAAGTGGACAAATCTTGTTGATTCATTCAACCAATTCTATACGCGATTTTTGTGGTACACCATACCTGTACTACACCAATATTTCTTTTTAAAATGATTTAACATAATATCTTAGGTAAATAATATGATACTATTATGTACTTGGAACCATACAACCTCGATTATTTTTTATGGATATACAATGTATTTTTGAAATATTATATTCGATGATAATTATTCTACATTAACAATAAAATACAATATATAATAAGAAAAAGGTACAATGGGAACAATTACTTTGTTGATAAATATAGAATTTTACTTACAGCATTACAGTATATCTGCCTGCCTTGTACTAAGAAAATTCAATAATCAATAATCTATTTGCCGAGCTGTAGTCACTTATTATAATAATCGCTTGCAATCATTTACAGCTTTTCCGGATAGATGTACTAAATATAATAATTACAGCCATTATATGCGTAGGTCATCAAAATATCTGAGTTAAATTAATAAGCTGCATCACGTCAATCTTAATTTATCTATGATTTTCTTAGTAACCACGAAGCAGCACTCAGACTGTTACATATACGTACTGTGCACGTATTAATAAACGATTTGCAGCACTGAGCTAAATTATAAATTTGTAAGACTGTATAATGTAATACTGGTAATAGTACTCTGGACAGCTGTACTTGTACGTACTACTGACGCTGGAAATTATGGCCGGTGCTACCAGGTAAGGTAGTCTGTACTGGTAACATGGAATGGAATTCTGATTCCACAGTAAGTGAGTGTCAGCAATTAATCATTGATTAAGATTGAAACTATTTGCGATATTGGATACTACTGTATAAAATCGCTACTCAGCCTGATAGTATAACCCCATAATACCAGTCTACTAAGGTGCCATAATTTATCCTTAAATAGATACTCACAGTATTACAAATTTTACTGGTTCTAATATCGATAATGATAACTTACACTCTAATAATACATATTGTTATTAATTACACGTACAGTACACTCTTAGTAAATTATTACAATCAATAATTTATGCTCAGGGAGCGCAAGTAATCTAATAATATTTGGCCAGATTATTCTCTGCCATATGCATGCAAGCGCAATGCGACTATTCACCTTTACATATATAAGTACCGCTATACGCAAAAGTCTCAAGCAATTGTGCATACGCTGTGGCCTTTCAGCTTTTATAATGCAATATGTATGTAGCCCTTATTGTTAATTTTTACGTTTTCCATGCAATTCAAATAATCTTAAAAAATTTAAATAATTTACCAATGTCAGACCTTAACAAATTTACTGTGTAATAATATACTGTTAAATAATATCATTATGATGTTGTCACTTAGAGCAAAATTCTACAGACTAACTGTGGTACCTCAGGATATACAAAAAATTAGTCTGAGTCTATGATGTTTATCTTTCACAATACTGTAAATGCTATAATACCTGGTACCTTATAGTACATTGTATAGTGGCATCCTTTATCAATATTATTATTATGTATTCATTATAACATTCATAATATTAATTGTTACTATTATCTTACATTTATAGTGTAGTTATAATGCTACCATTGTATTGTCAATTCGTATTACAATGATTACTAATATCTGACAGAGTCACGAAGCATATTCGCTTAAAAATTTATATCCGGTACCAGTATCATTTCAGGTACTATATTCACAATCATTTTATTTAATGTACCTGGTGCATATTGAACCAGGTATTATCTTATTGACTTATAATAGTATACAGCGTACAAGTTTTATTTTTTACCTTAGTAACTCAATTGGTAGCTTACATTTCTATAAATATATTTAAGGCATATCATATCTGTATACGCGTATAGTCTGTAGTAGCTTAAGTAGCGGGGCTTTGACTACTATAGAGGGCTCTGATGCATTACAATTGATTAACTCAAAAAGACTTAGAAATTGCGACCTATTATATATAATTACAGCAGGGGTTTGACAAACCCAGGGAACCAAAATATATGTATAGAAATCTCGATAGGGTTGGCATGGTTTTATACGTTTTACAATGGTAGTGAATACAATGTAACTTAGATTAGTTAATTACATTGTGATTGTAATCTAAGTAACTGAAATAGCGAGTCCAGATGTGATCTATATATATGTAGGATTAAATATCCTTCCATATAGCATTGTGTACAACCGTATCATTGGAAGCTCAAGATTATTGATTTACCAGAGCTAATAAAGCTCTTCAGTTTTCTAGTTCATATATATATTAAGTTGATATAATATCTGATTATCCAGACGAGATTAATTAACTCGTTCTATTATTTATTTATTTTTTATCAATACCAGTTTTAGGCCATGGCAACATAACCATTGAAAAATCATTATACAAGAAACACGTGAGATCTATATATTATAATCTTGGAATCATATTTTTTTGGCAACTTGTGTTAACTATCAAGACTCAGTTTTTATAATGAAAATCAGGAACAATAACATATATACTACAGCTAGCAAATATCGGATAATTCAAATAAAACAGGGAAATATACTGATATTGCTATTTGCAGCTGCGGATACAGATACAGTTGAATGGCCCTCAAAAGTAGTCCCATCCATTATAAGTATAACTTACATCCATTGAAATTGCAAGGTTGATATATCAGATATCTAGAATCATTGGATTAGATTAATTGCACTTTATAAAACTGAATTGGTTCATAGAACTACCAACAGACTACCAAGGTTTTGTCATAAATAGAGTTTAGAGCTACAGCTTCCTGGTAACTATAGCATACACTATATATACAGTATATATGTGTAATTAAATTACTGTCAGTATTTGCGAAAGTTAGGTACACCTGAAATGCAGACTATCAAGGCAATGCTTACAGTATTAGTAGTTCGTAGTTCTAGTTCATATTGGTTGTAGACCATCATACTAAGATTCTCCTATTAAATTTATAATCGATATAGTAATGAGTCAATTAACTAGCTACATACAGTATTAAAGTTATCTTTTTTGATCAGTAGTTAACAAAGGCATCTTTGAATTGCAATCTAGATACGATATTACAATGTAATAATGATTTACATAATAAATAAATTTTTGAATATCCGGATTAGTTGGTGCTTACATGTAGTAGTTATAATAGTGCGATACAGCTGGATCAAAGATGCAATAATCACATACGACGTGTCACGCAAGGGACCGAATTAGGACCTATGCCTTAATTATATTAGTTTTTAAATAAATAATAATTGCACGTACTTGTACGAACATCCAATTAAAGCACTTAAACTTCAGTTGGCTATATACAATAATATATTACCATGGTATACTGTAAGCTCAAGGAATATAACTATACTTTTATCGATGTATCAGGTGTATCCAGATTATACCAGGTAAACGTATCAACAATTATATATAATTATATATAATTATAATAATATTTTATCATCAATGATTGAGGTGGTTCTTTATAAAAAACGCCTTAATTTGTATACACTACGTTAATTAAAAATTGGATCTATTAAATTTAATATGTGTAATTAATAGTTAACCATATTTTATTCTAGTTGTAATGATCCTACTGTATTATACTGTAACGATATAATAATCGTCCCTCTTTGTTTGGAAACCACCATTGATATTATCTAATTGAATAAAGTGGCTAAATATCGGTGCCTAATACTACTGTTTACTGGAAAGAAATAATTTCAAGGGACATACGTATAAAATTGTACAACTTTTACGATAATCCCATGAGCAGTATATATATAAATTATAAAAAAAATTAGAGTATATATATAGTTGAACAACAAGAGCTTCCTCTACCTAGGTATCTGGAAAAAATCTTGCAGACTTTTCTTTCGATTGATTAAAATTTATAATAAATTATTATATCATTATTATTTGCTGTATACGATACTACAGTTGCTGGTCAATATTTAATTACATTTACCAGCTAGACTAGAGTCCGGATTTGGATTTTGGTTAATTTTGTCAATACTGAGAAATGCTACCAGGTAATATCATTGATTATCATGATGCTGACCCACCAT
Organism: Blastobotrys capitulatus; assembly: GCA_030564325.1. Classification (NCBI taxonomy): domain Eukaryota; kingdom Fungi; phylum Ascomycota; class Dipodascomycetes; order Dipodascales; family Trichomonascaceae; genus Blastobotrys; species Blastobotrys capitulatus. The sequence continues at coordinate 88,541 of JAJLUL010000084.1, read as the reverse complement.
TCAGCTATTGTAGCAATGATTGCACAATTTAATTCAATTCTGCTTCATCAACATTGTATCATGATGCAAGCCGCAAACGTGAAAATTTTTTTCCCACCTTAAGCCGCAAAATCTAGTGGCTGGGCTAGGAGTGTGGAGTATCATCCTACCAGGCAGTGAACAATTGGTATTAATATGCCTGTAAAAACCAGCAAATTTGGATCGAATTTTACATTAGAGTTTATATCTGATTGATTTTCTCGCCCATATAAAAAAAATCTAATTAAAGCAATATACCATAGTTCAAGATCTTTATAAATGTCAGTAGTAATTAATGAGTCAATAGCACGAAGGACAGTTAGTTCTCTGCCAATTTAGTGGCCATTTGTGTTAGATCTTACACAGTGTATGCTAAAAAAATCTGGTAGTAAGGGCACAAATCTCAACCATCTGATGTTTATCTACAACATAAAGCGTATATATATGGTAGGGTATATGCCTAAACTTAACATGTACATATCTGGTATACAGTATATATAGTTAGCATAGCGTATGCTGTCAAAAGATTTGACAAATTTGACTGTATTTGTACATACTTTAAATATGGTAAATAAAGCTCTGTTAGAAATTTTGTCAGTAGAATTCCAATAGCTTGTGTTATTATATCTAAACCTAAGAGCCCAAAGTTACAAAATTTGACTGATATATGAGTGTAGTCAAGTATGTATGTAGTCCGTGATGCACTTTCAAACCCAACCAATTGACTTGGCTCGCTAAAATTTTAAGCTTAATTTTTTACCCCTGAAAGTAGACTATTCGCTATTGATATATAACCGAATAGTTACGCTTGTATTGAGTTTAACTTTGTTTTCCTAGACTCTAGATCTACCTTCTCGTAGAACTTAAAAAGTTTATTAATCACAGGAATTTATTATCATCCATGATTCAACTCAGAGTAATTATATATGTAGATATGCGTATTGATGGTTCGGTAGCCGCTTGCTGGGAAAAGATTCTTAATTATATATAACAATTTGTAGGAGGCTGGGCAATCTCTGATAATATGAAAGTCAATTAATTGGCGTCAGTCTAAGTATCTGATAGACGTGCTTAGTAACGTTCGTCCTAAGATAACCAATATTATATGATATCTATTAAATTAAATTTTCAGAACTGTATCTTACATGGATGGTATATCTTTACCCTAGATTTGGTATTCAGATCCTAGTTAATGATTACGCGTATGGGCTCTTTTACGATTTAAGCTTTTGCCCCTGAAAAAAAATGACTAGTGGATAACTTTATCTTGAGTAACAATAATATATATCTGATATATATGTATACCAAGGTACCACTAGTATACTAGACAGTAGTATACTATAGACAGAATTTCGATTATACAGTATGTATGTCGGTACATTTGGATATACATGGATATATACAACACATGGTATATGTAACTTAAGGGGTAGACAAATTCACCATATCAAGCTAATAAATATATTATAGCAATCCGTTTAGAATTATAACCATAATTTGTTTAAACAATTGTCATGATTACAATCATCCTCAAATGCTATATATAGCACGATACACTATATGGTACTTTAATTTTAATATAATCTGTTAGTCTCGAGCTCCAAGAGGCTGGCCTGATTCTTGAAATCGTTGTTACTAATAATAATCGTATTAATGATAGATTGTTTAAAATTATCTAAAGTAGGAACAGTGCAGATTTTCTAACAATTCGGAGCTCACTATAGTACGCACGCTCGTTTCATTGTGTCTAAGAAAAAAAAATTGTTACTCTTTCTACCTGAGTAACGATTCAGGATAAATTATTAATTTAATATTGCATCCGATAATATTAGATATTTAAATTTAAATTGATAAAAGACCTATTCCAGCTAATATAACAGTAGTAGTTAATTCTCCGAAAGAGTGCTTATGGTGGGTTTCGAGCTATGTATACATATACACTATAGACTATAATGGATAGCAGTTTGTCAAAATTACTTAGTTTGTAATACTGTACACAGACAAGTTACTATAAGAGCTACCATGTAAATACCAGTCATTGGACACTAATTTTCAAGTTTTTTACGCAAAGAATACTGGTACATAATTCCATGAGATGAACAGGATCATGATATCTTTTATACCTGGTATGGGTATTAGTTGCAGCTGCGTAATTCTAAATCGCTAGCGCTTTTTACTGGTGCTCATTTAAATTTAATATATACAGTATGATAGAACCTCGGCTGATTGTAATGCATTCATGACAGGTGCCGGCAAGAGTGCTGATTCCCAAAACAGCTTTAGATAAACATTGAGCACACCCGGAAAGTGTATATACAAACAAAGTACTACAGTAGTATACATACAGTATGTGGTAAGTAATACACTTGCAACTTAAGTCAGAGATGCCAATTTGGCATCGATAAATTGTGATTCAAATGTCAAGCTACATCACACTGTCACATACAATCGATATTTTTTAACTTTATTCGACATATTTAAATTTATATGTGTCATGGATCATGAATTGGGCTTATAAACATACCCAGCAAGTGAAAAAACTATAGTTTGAGAAATGACTTATTAAATTCCACTTCCAGTTTAAACGTCTATCATTTTCGTTTAAAAGCATAAGAATGCTATGAGTGGATGTATACTATAGTAGGTTATACAATGTATATAAGATATTGACATCACTTTAAATTTATAATTTAAATGGGACTCATTGATTGGTTCTGACATAAAGAAAAAACAAAAATACAATAGCAATATTATTACATGTATAACGTTGTACATGATACTTCAAATTGTCATTGGTGAAACTACTGTAAGAACCCAGGACCATGGCCAGGTCGAATTGTGACATTTGAAACGTCTTCGGGACTTCTTGTCTCGCACGGGTGTCAGATGGTGTCTAACCCACTCATTTATCAAAGCCCTGGTTTACATTTACATGTATGAGAGCGCTGTTCAATTGAAATTACAGTACTGGATTTTAAAATGTAACGAGACTACCAACTGAAATAGAGACTCTTATCAAAGAGTTGAGTTGTAAACACAAGCCGCCACATATGGTATATATACCAGTTTAATTAAGAATATTATTTTAATCGAACCTCAATGCACTTGTACACATATAAGTTTATAGTTATTACCTCTTGATAAGCAATTTAAACAATAGACACTGATAATATATTAATATCAGATTATAATATACGATTATAGGTGTAATATATCTGACTACCAAAATATTCCAGGTTTTCGGATATCCATCTATCATTGATACTGGTACAGCTTGATCATGATCGATCGATCCCAACGATCTCAACGATTTCTAACAGTTTTTGCGATCCAGTAATTGATTACAGCGTCATTATTACTGTATTATTACATTGGTATAATATGATGGATGAAATCGATCAATAGATTGCCGCCTTTTACAGGCGTTGCAGTATTACATGTATTAAAATGCTAATGGTTGGGATCACGAATATACTTTATTACTTTGACCCAATTATCAGAAGAGTTATTTTCTTGTACAATAATTAATGCCAAAATTTCATTAGAGCATAATATACAATATATGGTATGGTAAATTATTACATATTAATTATTACTTCACAATTGAGCTAAGATCTATAAATTCACATCGATTTATGGCTCTAAGTAATTATCCCTGTTCACCTAGGAGCTCATTAAGTGGATCCTAATTCGATTCAATATTTTTACAGGTTCCAAACGAAAAAGCACTACTGTATGATCACTACTCTGTGTACCTAGATCATGGTATCGATCAATTTATTTGTATACGCGATATATATCTACTTGGACATACCCCACTGATTGAACTCTTAAGGCCAGAGGCTTTTTAATCACAACTTTTCATTTAAACTATCAATATTATTTAGCGTGATTTATCGATTATCGATACAGTGTATACATCTAAAGATATCGAGATAATTTTTTATTATCAATATGGATATGATCTAGCCGCAATAAATATTTTCTCCTGTGAGACATGATTTAAAGGCCGCTTTTTTAAGTTAAAGTTTTATCAGAAAATTAAGCGTGAAATAGGTAGAGCTGAATATTTCTAAACTTAGATAATTTTTATAAACTTTAATTATTTGAGATAATATAATATAGAATTGATCGTGATCAAAGAAATCATAGGATTAGTCTTTGAAAACATTCCAGAATAAAATTGATACTGTGAGAAAATGAAAATTAGCTATTCGATCTAATACATTTGTATATCCATAATTTAAAAAGCTTTACACTTAAGAATTCGGTATGGTACTTCAGTATACACACTGCAATATATATCAATCAATTTATTACCAAATCATCTCAAACAATGATTCAAGATCTTCTTCGTTCAGGAGTTCAAAAGTTCCTTGGTTTGGGGTCAAAGGCTTGATATTGCAAAAGTTATAGAAATCGCAGGTTAGAGTACACATTACTAAGTTCTATGATAGAGTCCCGTAGCACCCATACCTGGCATTAACTTATGTATATAGTAACTGACTGCACTGGTGTAAAAACATAGTTTTAGTTCTAAAGACACTAAAAGCTTATAGAAAAAATTTAATATTTTAGAACTAAAACCAATGTAAATAATATTTCCCCAAAACATTCTTGATATTATTTATACTTAAATGGACTAGAAACACCCAATAAAAATCTTTATTAGACACAGAATAGTATACTAAGGTGCACTAACTACTAGATCTCAAAAATTAACCAAGTTTGCTTTAATATATATACAAAGTTATAATTGGCTTAGAGCCGATTTGGTTTGTTTACATTTAAGGCAGTAAAAGGTTGGTCTATTCATTTGATTAAAATATTTTTAAAGTTACACACACCAAGAATTTTAAAAAGTTCTATTTTACTAATCTCAAAAGCATTCTCTTTCTTTTTTTTATTTTTGTTTACAGTAGTGTAGTTCTTTTGGCACCCTCCCCATAAATATATGATGATCCAAGCTATAAATATAAAACAAGATGTGCATCCATCAAAAAAATCTTTTTCAAGGGTTTTTACACACTCAGCAATTTACACCTTAGAAAAAAAAGAAGTTCTATTCCTGGTCAGTTTCTAAAAAAAAAAGTCAACCTGCACCTCTTTTAGCTGCATATATATTTATCAACTTTCTTTTCTTTTTTAATATTTTTTTTTTTCACCCCCAAGTTTTTTTTTTTCTCAATTTTTATTTTTTTATTTTTATTTTTGTGTTTTTTTTTCTTCTTGACTTTATTTTTTTTTACTACCACCACCTCCTAAAACATATCTTGCTCAAAAAAAATAAAAAAAAAAAAAAAAAAAAAAAAAAAAAAAAAAAAAAAAAAAAAATAACAAATAATAATAACAACTACAACAAAAATGGTGAATTTCAATAGATTTTCATATCATTCACCATCATCGACTACACTAACAGCAACAAATTCAAATACAAATAATCGGTACAGTTTTGATAGTAACAGTACAACAAGTAGAAGGAGTAGTTTTGATAGTTGGAGTAGAGCAAGCAGTACAATATCAACACCAGCGACTTCACCATTATCCCGGACGCGCTCAAAATTATCATATAGTTTATTATTAAACAGAACACATAGTCATAGTAAAGGTATAACAACAAAACGATTACCAGATTCAATAAATGATGATAAAAATTTGAATTTCAAATTAGATTTAGTTCCAGATTCAGTTTTGGTTAAGATATTTGATTGTTTATACCATGAACGACGAAAATTTGCATTAAAACAATTAAGATTAACATGTCATAAATTTAACCGATTAGTAATTGATCATATGATTGAAAAAATTGAATTAACAATAGATTTACAAGCTGTTGAATTCCCAGATCATAATCCAAATTATTATAGAGGTCATTTACACGTTCAAGATATCACAACAACAGCAGATAGTGAAAGAATAGTTTTAAATACAAGTTCAAGTATTTGTGAATTTGTTAGATTAGTTGCAATTGGGAAGTTTGATGAAGTATTAGAATCCAAAATTAAATCAATCAAGATTAAATTACCCAATAGAAAAATGTTAAATTATAAAGTATTATTAAAAATGCCAATGGGTGATGGTGGGATTGATCAATTAGATTGGTGTGTTAGTTATTTAACAAGAATATTTATTCCAAATTTAGAAAATTTAGAACAATTAGAAGTTATTGCAAGAGATTTATCAGTTTGCCCAGGTGCCGTTGATATGTTAAATAAAGTTGATATTCAAGTTATTAAAAAATTATGTATTGGAGAAACTGGTGCAGAAGTTTGGGGATTTGAGGAATATAAATTGGTAGTTGACTGGGTAGATTTTTCAACTGTTTATGCACCATTAGATTGTAAAGATTTAAATATTATTTCAATTAATCGAACAAAAGTTGATATTAATTTTTTAAAAATTTTTTTACAAAAATTTGAAAAATTAGAAAAATTAACTTTAAGAGGTGTTGATATTATTGGTAAAATTAATAATGATGAAGAAAGTTGGATACCAAAAACTGTCACCAATTTAACTATTGATAGTCAAAAATTGCATCATATTCACAAGTTAAAATCATTAATTATGTTTTATGATAGTACAAGATTTATAAGTACCAGTACACCTAATGTACAACAATTAAGTCTTGTTAATGTATCATTGGAATCATTAGTACCATTACCAAATTCAATTAGACAAGTTCAATTATCTTTTACTAACCCAATTCATAGTTTACACAAAATTGTTGAAATTTTACCAGCAAATGTTGAAATGTTATCATTAAGTACTTTTGGAGTTTCAAATCCACGACATGTTAGAGAATTGAGTAATTTACCAAGATTAAAAAAATTAGTATTAGAATTTGATCCTTTATGCAATGATATTCCTATTGATAAATTTATTAGTCAAAATATGGAACATTTAGTTGTTCATTGGGGTGTTACTCCAACTTTTTATAAAGTTTTAAAGGCTGAATGGATTAGTCCTGTTTATTTATATACAAAAACTGAAACTGATGATTTAAAAGTTGTTAATGGGTATTGTATAGAAGTTAATCATATGTGGAGAGATTTGAAAATGGATAGAAGAATTAGTAGAATGGTTAGTATGCCACTTTTAGATGGTGAATTGGATCGATCTAGTAGTATTTTATCAAATGGTACAACATTATCTGGTGGTTCAAGCTCAGTTGGTATTTCATCAATGAGAAGAAGAAGTCCTGATCCAAGAGGTATAATTCAAAGTAGAACCCCATCACCATCATCATATGATGAAAAATCATCAAGATTAAGTATAACGCCCACAACAGTTTCTGGTATGACAATGATTTAATTGTTATTATTATACTTTTTTTTTAATCTAATTTATTTTTATTTTTATTATTAATGCACGCACTAACGAACTTTTTTTAAAAAAAAAAATAGGGGCTTTCAAATCAAAACAAATCCTTATATTCAACTGAGAGAAGTTTTTTTTTTGAAATACCTATTTTTATTTATGATTTATTTATCTTTTTTATTTTATTATTATTATGTATATCAGAAGCTTTTTTTTGGAAAAAGCTTTTGAAAGGAATTTATTTTATTCTTTATTATTATTTTAGCGCATATTATCCATACATACATATATTCTTTTTTTTTTTATATAATAGTTTAATTTAATGTCCAATATTTTTATGAAATCAACAGTTACTCTTGTAATCGTAACACATTTATAATACCAGTAGTTAAAACGGTCAAGATCTAAGTTCATTTACTTGATCATGATCATGATTAAATTGGTTCGACTTGGATTATTTTAAAACGTTTTATCGGGTTGTTCCGATATAATGGTAACAGGGGGGCCAAACAAATTTAAAAAAAAAAAAAAAATAGGGAGTTGCGAATTTTTCACTCCCCTTAAACTTAGTTAATAATAAACCCATTAATAAAGTGGGTCCTCAAATGTTACTGTAGACATGTGCTAAGTGCTAGCACCACCTGGTAGTTAAAAATTGATTAACAATAACAACAATAATTTACTATTACTATTACTATTACTAATTGATTATATTATATCTATTATATTTTAGTGGCTGAAAAAATGTTGCTTATAAATAGCCTTCGATGGTAGTAGCTAAAATATCTTATGAAATTTCAAGATCTTGATTGCGATCAATGTTAGCAAAGAAAAAAAAAAAAATTAAGGAAAATTCAGGAGGTTGGTTTTAAGCCGGGTAAAAGTTTTTTTTAACGGCTCAAACGTTTCAGACAGTTAAACAGCAAATCATCTTAATACAGCTTGAAGGATCTTAGATCTGAGACGAGATCTTAAGTAGATTTGGATCACTGAGCGCGAAAATTTTTTTTTTCAAAACAAAACAGAAAAAATTTCAGAATCAATGTCAAAATTGACGTTGTACCAGGGCCACTAGTACCTGAGTGGTAATATACTACAATTTAAAAATGAATATTTGAATTATCTATAGATTAAAGTGTAAATATTGGTCCAATCTTTCTTTTTCTTTCTTTTTTCTTAACTGCTAATTGGTGTAATAGCTATACACAATATATCTACAGTACTATATATATTTATAATTTGAAAAGATCCATCGATATATTTATAATTTGAAAAGATCCGCGTGTGATGAACATCCCACTTAAAAAAAAAGTTTAACATCTGGGTGACAGAATTCTAGACAGCCCTGCTGGCGTTTGATGTCGGATGTATACTCAGATGTAAAATTTTTTTTTAGTTCTACCAGTATCCATCCTATATAGTAATAACAATGCAAGGGACAATCATAATTAAGCTTATTAGGTATCCAGATTTGAGACTGCTGGTAATGATTATTGTAACTGGTTTATTATATATTATTATAATGGAGCATATATATACGAGGTTATATACTGTACCGAATGAACCCGATATCCTTAGATATCTTTGAACTATCCAATGAATATATATCACTCAGCACTGTAAACTATCTGATATAAAATCAATCAATTGGTAATTGACCGGAATACAATTGACAGGCCTGGGTTGACTGAATAATTGTAAGTTCTAACTAATTACATCTATAGATAGCTATGTATAATAACTTTATATAGAGTTGATATACTATATAATAATTATTATACATATGCCAGGTAGTATATCAATCTAGTAATCTTATCTATTATATATTATAATTATTATAATTTAACAGCTGGTTTTTCCCAAAATAATATATAATAGGTGTATTACTAAAACTGGAAATATTACTACAAATCTTAAAAATCTTAGACTAAGTTTAATTATAAGAAATTTATGTTATACTGACAGGTTGTTACAGATCTAAGTTAGTCCATGGTACGTATAATAAATAAGGTTGGGCTATAAACTTATTATAATGCATACATCATGGAATAAATAAATTTAAATCATTAGAGTATTTTAAGCTTATAAGATTGATATCTATAGATATTTTTGAATGCATAAATAATCATCGATATCCTAACTACCATCCATGGTTGGTATACGTAATTCCAATACATATTTATAGACAATCAATTGAGTATTAACAGAAGCACCCAATATATTTTATACAGTATTATAATAATAGACTATTAATAGGTATATACCATGCATGGTATGGTAATACGCTATCGATGCTTTAGTGCATTGGATGTAAAATGGATTGTCAATTGATTATCGTATAAATATTTACCAATAATTAACGTGTTATACTAGGCTACAAAAAATTCAGTGTATATATATACAATATACATATTTTACCAATAAGATAGCTAGTCGTCAATAAAAACCAACTTATAATAAATATATAGCCGGATATTGAATAATAAAACATATATGACCTAAAGTGTACCGGTACCTACTGTGCATTTATAACCTTAAGCTTGTATGAATAAGCTGTGAAATAATTTTGTATATACTGTATAACCATGTGGTTAAGGTTTCATTTGTTATCCCATTAAACAATCGTTAACAAAAAATAACAAAAATAATACAATTTAAATAATTAGCCAATATAAAAAGGATGTGCTCTTATACTACTGGAACTCTTTAATGTACAACGTTGGATCAAATGCTTTGTTCGAATCTTCATTAGTTTCCAATTATTTATTGAAGCACCAGTACTCGATGCATCAATGGTAAATATATACCTCTTTCGTCTTAATATTATCAAAATACCCGCAATTCTTGGACTTTTTCAGTAAAAAAGGATAATAATTTGATAAAGTTCGTACGTTACAAGTAAAGTTACCGTTAATATAATAATTTATGAACCCAATCCAAAAAAAATAATTTCCAAAATAAAAAATACCACAGTATCATGATGGTATACCCTGGATGATCGGTATTTATCGATTTATTGATTGAATTGTGAAGCTAAGCTTGCTTTGAACATTAAGATGGAATTCGAAGTAAGTAGTCGAGATTTGACTCTAGCATAAACTTACGCTTAGTTTTTTTATATATAGACAACTTAAAACTTCGCTACTAATGTCGTTAATGTAATTGGTAAATAGTTTATGTTATAAATCACTATGATACAGACGAGACGAAAGCAGGGTAAATACAGTTATGCAGGTGTATGTAGAATCACGCGTTTTTTTTTTTTTTTTAGTTTCGCTTACCACCACCACCAGCTGGTACAATCCATTTACAAAAAGCAGGGTAAATGTGGTTTTTATACAAATTATTAATTGCGCAGGTGCACTGTATACAATAAAATAAATCTGCCATGAAGAATAAAGATTGTTTATACCATCAGATGCATTGTCATTAATGGTATAGTGTTATGTACCGGTATACCAACTAAAAATGTGTTTCATCTTGTGACGCATGCCATTGAGTTTGAGAAATTTAATATATAATTGGATACTCACTATAGCGCAAGATGATTTTTTTTCTATACTGGTAATCTTCATAAAATATTACAATTATATTAATATTATATACATTAGCTTTTTTATCCTTTTTTTCCTTTAAAGAATCACTTTTTACCTGCAAGTCATTGTAATTGTTAACATTGAAATATTATAACATTTTAACATGTATTGTTATTAGTGTGCCATGATATTGGAAGCCAACGCTTTGTTTGTGTACATATGTATTTGTGTATTGAAACTCGGATATTGAATTTTTTTTGACTAAGGCAATAGCCAAATAGCTAGCTTGAAAAGTCACCAACAAACGTTAAATTCCCGTTTTGTAGAGTTTTATATAATAATATTCTTTTTTGTTGATTGAATAAAGGACCTCTCAGGTGCCATGATGTTAAATTGCGGTTACCTGGTACCACTACAGTGTATACTAAGTTAGAATAGCTTTATGTACTACCAGTATTATTATTTAATGACTATTTAATATCGGCCAACTTAAAACTCCACAATTAGAAGCAAAAAATTGTCTTAGATGTCTTGATAGTGCGTGGTACACCTATTAGAAAAGGCTTTGAAATTGAGTGTATATAAATCATAATCTATTTACCCGGAGTACTGGTATCAGTGGTTTGGATTTGAAATTTATTCGTGATGTGCATAGAAGAACGCGAATGGTTTAATATTATCTTAATAACCACGCGATTTTTATATTTTGAATTTTTTTTATTTTTTTGAAATATTAAATGCAGGGCCAACCAGCCTGGTGACATCTTGTACATCTTGTTCCAGGTATCTGTAAAAAGTTGTAAAATATTTTAATTAGATCCGTTGGTTTATTTTAGTAACTTAAATTAGTACCTGGTAGTATTATACCTGCTATAGAGCATATTATTACTAAAAGCATATAGATACAGTAGTAACGTATATTTATTCAATCTTCTGCATTGTTTAACGATTTGTGTGCTTTATATCTAAGTTTTTTTATTATTGAAAAATTCTCGAATTTGTGTCAAATTTTTACATTATTATAATGCTGGTACTTAGATGCTACATATTACATCATCACCAGGGTACTATTATACTAAGATTAAAGGATATCAGTTCCAGCATTGATTAGAATTGAATGCAGTTTTGAAAAAAGAATGATTAAAATATTTTTTTTACTATCCGAAATATTACGCTACCAGTAATATTGTCAGATTCGTATCTCTACTTTTTCTTAGCACAATGGTCTTGTTTTAACCTAAAGCACCCATTGATATAAGTAAACAATATTAATGAAATTTTGCTATAGTCAGTATAACTATAGAGAATAGTATGACAGAGTTGAATTATCATCAATCTAACTGAATATTATTTTTTCATATCATGAAAGTAGATTTAAGTATAGTCTCTAGATCTTGTGTTATTAATGCGTGAAAGTTCTTTCTACAGAAGAACCCAAAAAAAAAAAAAAAAAAATTGGCTTAGAACATCCGGATGGACAAGAAAATGGATAAACAAAGATCTAGACATGTTTCAGATCATATCTTGTTTTAAACTCTCCCTCATTCGGATTTCAACTACAAATTAAAAAAAAAAAATATTACTAAGCGATGTAGTACCAGTCAATATCGTCCAACGCAAAAAAATGGCAGAAACACGGCTGTTGTTACCTGCAGGTATGTTAACTATCAAATTAAAATTTGAATTTTTCAAATACAATTGGATTTTTTCCAAAGTAAATAATGCCAATTAATATTAAAATTAATTAGGACGGTACCCATGCACATTATACTGGTACTCAAGCTTTGCCAGTAATGGTCCTAAAACCATGTCTAGAAGAAATACCAATATTATCATTTGCATTGTTTTGTCACTCCCTGACCACACTTTGAACCTTAATTTTGTTATGAAGCATATATGCCAGGATATAATACAAATAATAAAAATATTCGATTGTTGATTCATTGAAGATATACCGTACATATTCAAATATAATACTGAGTGATGATCATCAAAAATCGAAACATAATCTAGACAGCTGTACAGCTCAGGTAATATCTACCTGGTAAGTTGGGCTTGTAGCTATAGATATATATTCTGGGTTGTAATTATATTATAATAATAAATAAGTTTAAGAATTGGATTAATAAAATATAATAAGTCATGTTTTAGGAATTAATTTTTTCATCTTGGTTGGTTTTATTTTTGAAGTTTTACATTAATTTTATTTGATTACTACAGTAGATCCATATATTAATATTTTTACCATATGCATATGGTTTCTGTATTGTCCTTGTCTTAAATACCTATTTGGAAAGAAAAAAGTATCACGATATGTACAAATACTCACCAAGTATACAGCAGTATGTATATACATCCCTAAACGGATAATAACTCTATAGAGAAGTACCTTTTTGATGATAATGGGGGACATTGACATTCTAAAAATTTAATAAAGTTTGACAAACTTTTTTTTTTTTTTTTTTTTTTTTTTTTGAATTCTATGCATAATCATAGAATTCTCCACGCGTTCTATTAACATATGTTCATACGTCTATGCTGGTAATTTTTGTTTTCTCTCTAAGAATCTATTTGTTCAGTTAAAATTCCTTTGAAATTTAAAGTTCACGACCGTTATAAATATCCAGTTTTTGATTCAAAATATTTTTTTTAACCTAAATAAATTTCATAATAGAATATATTCCATTATATTAGTTTTTTTTTTTT